>CM030364.1:38461037-38594186 GCA_017893485.1 Hemerocallis citrina
ATCAGCCGTCTGATCAAACTTGATGGAGATCGGACGGCTGATCTCTCTTCCGCTCTATCTTCAGATTTTTAGAGGGGTAGAAGGGGAATACCCCTTATCTCACAGCCTTATCTCTTCTCTCCCTTCGATTCCTTATCGAAGAAGCCTTATCTCTTCTCTCCCGCTCTCTCTCTCGTTCCAAACCCTAATCTGAGCTCTCCACTCCCGCTCTCGAATCCCGCTCTCGATCTGCTTGGAATCCTCTCTTTGGATTCCTCTCTTCTCTTCCTCACCCGATCTGAAACCCTAATCACGGCTACTTCGAAACCCTAATCGAAGGATCCTTTCGAAACCCTAATCGCCACCTTCCTCTTCGAAACCCTAATCGCCACCTTCGCTCCTCTCCCGCTATCTTTCTTCACTCACCCGTGACAAACCCTACCCCTACCATGAATCCAGTATACACCTTCGATTCCTTATCGACTAAGCCTACCTCTCTTCTCTCTTCTCTCCCGCTCTCTCTCGTTCCAAACCCTAATCAACCCCTTCCCGGCTGAGCTTTCCTCCGCCTTTCTCTTCAGATTTTGAGAGGGTTAAAAGGGGTATACCCCTTATCTCACAGCAGATCGCGTAAACCACTTGGATTCCTTATCGATTAAAGCATCGATTGGAGTGGTGCTTTGCTTTGAATGTCTCATCGATCGGAGGTGGAAGTGATTAGCCATCTGATCTCTCATATTCCGGAGGGAAGTATTTGACTCTCATAAATGCTTTATTGATATCTGTTTAATTTCTTGCATTTTATTTCGGTTTTGTTCGTAGGCAATGATGAGATTGATTTGGATATTAGTTGGTCAAATAATTTTGGGGCTTTCAAATTATGATTTCGAAGAGATTTTTGATTGTGTACCATGATATTTATTCAAAGTTGAGTACACACCTGGGGTTTGAGCGGGAGAGAAGAGATGAAGGCTTGAAAGTATCAATTTTTGAGTTTTAACAATAGCTCAATTCACATAAATTTTGGGCACGGATGACTCACAAGGGTTTAGGCAGTGATGCAAAACACTTTATATGATCTGAATAATTATTTCAATCCTGTTTTAAGTATTCTTGATTATTTATCTATCATATTCTAGTTGGCGTGGCAGTCCAATGCAGCCCTACTTATGATGACTGTTTTCTGAGCCTATAATAACCCCCCCCCCCCCCCGTCCCGATAAGGCACTCAGTTCCCCAACTCTTAATAGACTTACTCTATATTTGATCTGCACAGTTGTTGATAAGCTCCAAACAACACAGACAGAACATGAAGTATCATTTTTTTCCGCCCAGAACAAACACAGATAGATCATGAAGCATACAAAAACAAACTGTATATTAGGCAGTGATGCTAAACACTTTATGATCTGAATACTTATTTCAATTTGTTGTATTTATTCTTGATTATATATCTATCATATCCTAGTTGGCGCGGCACCCCAAGTGCAGCCTTTGTTATGGATAGTCTGTTCTGAGCCTATTTGTTATGGACAGACAGAGCATGAAGTATGCAAAATTTGTAATCCTCCAAACAACAGAAAACTAGATTTTCTAGTAACTGACGTTGGATGTGTATGCGTTGGGTACTCATCTAAGCCTTTTGGTTTTTTGAGTCTCTCAAATGCTATGGTTGGTGTAGGCCGTGATGCAAAACAGAACATGATCTGAATATTTACTTCAGGATTGTTGTATTTGTTCTTGATTGTATATCTATCATATCATAGTTGGCGTGGCACCCCAATGCAGCCCTTGGTATGAATAGTCTGTTCTGAGCCTACTAGTATTATTTCAACCACAATTATAGTTTCTGTTGTTCAGTATGAGCATAACAAATTTTGCATTCTACATGCTCTGTCTGTGTTTGTTCCCAACTGACAGATTTTGCTTGCTTCATGATATATCTGTGTCTGTACTGGACTGATATAATCTTTAAACAACATGCTCTATACATCATAAGGTGTTTGTGCTTGTTCTTGGCTGTTTGAAATTTGTATGCTTCATGCTCAATCTGTGTTTTCTCTGGTCTGGAGGGAAAAATGAGACTTCATGTTCAGTCTGTGTTGTTTATGAGCATTTGAAATTTTGAAGCAAGCATGGTCTGCCAGTGCTTGTTCTTGGCTGTTTCAAAATTTAATACTTCATGCTCAATCTGTGTTTTCTCTGGTCTGGAGGGAAAAATGAGACTTCATGTTCAGTCTGTGTTATTTATGAGCATTTGAAATTTTGAAGCAAGCATGGTCTGCCAGTGCTTGTTCTTGGATGTTTCAAAATTTAATACTTCATGCTCAATCTGTGTTTTCTCTGGTCTGGAGGGAAAAATGAGACTTCATGTTCAGTCTGTGTTGTTTATGAGCATTTGAAATTTTGAAGCAAGCATGGTCTGCCAGTGCTTGTTCTTGGCTGTTTCAAAATTTAATACTTCATTCTCAATCTGTGTTTGCTCTGGTCTGGAGGAAAAAATGAGAGTTTGTGTTCTGTCTGTGTTGTTTAGGAGCTTTACAAATTTTGCATACTTCATGGTCTGCCTGTGCTTGTTCTTGGCTGATTGAAGTTTGTATGCTTCATGTTAAATACTGTGTTTGCTCTGGTCTGGAGGGAAAAATGAGACTTCATGTTCAATCTGTGTTGTTTATGAGCTTCACAAATTTTGCTCAATTCATGGTCTGCCTGTGCTTGTTCTTGGCTGTTTAAAATTTTTACACTTCATATGCTCCATCTGTGTCTGCTCTGGTCAGGGGGAAAAAGTAAGACTTGAAGCTCTATTTGTGTTGTTTATGAGCATTACAAATTTTGTAAACTACATGCTCTGTTTGTCTTAGCTCTAAGCTTACAAATTTTGTCATTCTTCATGATTTGTTGGTGTTGGTTTTGATCGAGGAGGAATATTTAACACTACATGAATTTTGAACTTCAGGTTCAAACGGTGTTTTCCTGAGCCTACATTATTTATTTGAAATTTTGTTCTCTTTTGGAATCGACTATCTGTTATCTGTTTGTCTTCGTCTTTTCCATGTTCACTAATTTCAGATTGCTTTGGATTTCAGGTAGAATTCAGCATGAAGTGCATTTTGGAGTGATTGAAGACTGCAGTACGGCCAAATTATATATTCGGACCAAATTTTGTAAATTATGTCATCTACATACAGTTATTAATAAATGTACTATGCTGTAAATGGCCATATTTCTTATGCTGTAGAAAATTTGTGAACTGTCACTTTGCAATTCTAAGGTTGATCCAATATCTTGCAAATAATCTGTTCGTTATTGTCTTAATTTAATGATTTAAATTATGTGTTTTTTTGGGTGTATTACGCAGTATGGCGTGTCCACCTGATTTTCATGCTCAAAGCTTCAAGTAACCAAGTAAACAAAATAAGATAAGCTGAGAAGCAACACAGACAAAACATGATGTATGCAGAAATTGTAAAACTCACAAACAACACAGGTGGAGCCTGAAGTATACAAATTTCAAACAGCCAAGAACAAGCACAGGCAGAACATGAATGGAGCAAAATTTGTGAGTCTCATAAACAACACAGACTGAACATGAAGCCTCATTTAATACTCCAGACCAGAGCAAACACAGATTGAGCATGAGGTGTACAAATAGCCAAGAACAAGCACAGGCAGACCATGAAGTATGCAAAATTTGTAAATCTCCTAAACAACACAGATTGAACTTGAAGTCTCATTTTCCCCTCCAGACCAGAGCAAAGACAGATTGAGCATGAAGCATACAAATTTTCATCACTGCCAAGAACAAGCACAGGCAGAACATTAAGTATGCAAAATTTGTAAGGCTCATAAACAACACAGATTCAACATCAAGTCTCATTTTCCCCTCCAGACCAGAGCAAACACAGTATTCAACATGAAGCATACAAATTTCGATCAGCCAAGAACAAGCACAGGCAGACCATGAAATATGCAAAATTTGTAAAGCTCATAAACAACACAGACAGAACATGAAATCTCATTTATTTCTCCAGACCAGAGCAAAGACAGATTGAGCATGAAGCATACAAATTTTCAAGCGGCCAAGAACAAGCACAGGCAAAACATTAAGTATGCAAAATTTGTAAGGCTCATAAACAACACAGATTCAACATCAAGTCTCATTTTCCCCTCCAGACCAGAGCAAACACAGTATTCAACATGAAGCATACAAATTTCGATCAGCCAAGAACAAGCACAGGCAGACCATGAAGTATGCAAAATTTGTAAATCTCCTAAACAACACAGATTGAACTTGAAGTCTCATTTTTCCCTCCAGACCAGAGCAAAGACAGATTGAGCATGAAGCATACAAATTTTCATCACTGCCAAGAACAAGCACAGGCAGAACATTAAGTATGCAAAATTTGTAAGGCTCATAAACAACACAGATTCAACATCAAGTCTCATTTTCCCCTCCAGACCAGAGCAAACACAGTATTCAACATGAAGCATACAAATTTCGATCAGCCAAGAACAAGCACAGGCAGACCATGAAATATGCAAAATTTGTAAAGCTCATAAACAACACAGACAGAACATGAAATCTCATTTATTTCTCCAGACCAGAGCAAAGACAGATTGAGCATGAAGCATACAAATTTTCAAACGGCCAAGAACAAGCACAGGCAAAACATTAAGTATGCAAAATTTGTAAGGCTCATAAACAACACAGATTCAACATCAAGTCTCATTTTCCCCTCCAGACCAGAGCAAACACAGTATTCAACATGAAGCATACAAATTTCGATCAGCCAAGAACAAGCACAGGCAGACCATGAAGTATGCAAAATTTGTAAATCTCCTAAACAACACAGATTGAACTTGAAGTCTCATTTTTCCCTCCAGACCAGAGCAAAGACAGATTGAGCATGAAGCATACAAATTTTCATCACAGCCAAGAACAAGCACAGGCAGAACATTAAGTATGCAAAATTTGTAAGGCTCATAAACAACACAGATTCAACATCAAGTCTCATTTTCCCCTCCAGACCAGAGCAAACACAGTATTCAACATGAAGCATACAAATTTCGATCAGCCAAGAACAAGCACAGGCAGACCATGAAATATGCAAAATTTGTAAAGCTCATAAACAACACAGACAGAACATGAAATCTCATTTATTTCTCCAGACTGGAACAAACACAGATTAAACATGAAGTATTAAATTTTGAAACAGCCAAGAACAAGCACAGGATGACCATGACGTATGTTGAAATGTGTTCGGCGCTGACGATCTCCTCGTTCTTTCTCTTCGATTCCTGCACCAAAAAATTCATCAAATAGAAGAAAATTCAAGTACGTATGACACACGTTCATGGTTAAAAATTGTAGGCTCAGAAATAGTGCAAAAAAAAAATTATCTCATTCACTTGGATTTTAAAAATTCAAGGCGGCTCAGAAAAACAACAATTACCACTTTAATATCTCGTAAAAACTTACACGGTAAATATTGTTAAAGGAAAACATCTCCCGAAAAAGCATTCAGCTTCTGATCTCTTAATAGACTTATCGGAGCTGGAGAAGATCAACCGTCTGATCAAAGTTGATCACGATCCGACGGCTGAGCTAGACTCTGCCTTTCGGGTCAGATTTTAAGAGGGTTAAAATGGGTTAACCCCTTATCTCAAATCAGATAGCGTATACCACTTCGATTCCTTATAAATTAACCCTTCCTCTCTTCTCGGGTCAAAACAAAACCAAAATAAACATGAGGTTGAGCATACATCAAAATAATCAATGAACATGAAATCATGCAAAATTTTCATCACTGCCGCATTGAAGTTAAATCAAATTGCATATAGAGTCAAATTTGGAATTTTGAATTTGACACTAGGGCCGCTTTATTAAGGCACACCGGCTAGTGTTCAGGAACAAAATTCAAGTTGCATATGCTTTTCATCATTGCCTACTAAATAGAGAATATATAAACTTCAAATTAGAAATTTTTTACCGACTTGGGCATCATTATTTTTCTGAGAATGATTTACCTGCAAACAAACAAAACAAGTAGGTTAAGTTAATAATTGCGTTAGAATGTAATAAACTAATATAACGGCAGTTATATATGACACTTACCTTGCAAAAGACACAGAGATCAGTCAACAAAGTTCATGCTATATTCGGAGGATCCTCTATTATAGGTTGCATTGTTGGGACTGTAGTAGAAGCTTGTGACTCATTTATAGTAGAGCTACACGTTCAATGTTCACAAAACGAAATTAAAATTATACTAAGTACACAAATGCAAAAAAATTTAAACTTTGTATTTAATTACTTACCTTTGCTTTAAAGGACAAGTACGACTGTCATGATTAACCATTTTATTGCACAAGCGACACTTTCTCAATGGCTTCGCAGCCATCTCCAATGCTTTCTCCCTACCCCCTTTGATGCGCTTCCCACTACCCTTGGTTTTTGCAATATCGGGAACTTGAATATGGACTGTTCTAGGTAGTGAACTAGTTGTTGGTTGTTGTGATTCGTGGGGCATATCTTGTTGCAATTCTGCAACAACACCAACTAGTAATGTTTTCGCCTTTTGGCGCATCTCCTTTGATGAGCGAGCAATCCTCATCACTTTGTTGAATTCATTGGACAATTCCACCATGTCCAAATCTTGTGGACTACCGTAACTACCGATTATTTCAGCACCAGCATCATCATATACAATCTCGGTAGTTACAGAGACGGTCCACCTCTTCAAAATATAACATTGAGGCAGGGAATCAACAAACTCATTCCTCAATACCACGAGGATGTGTCTACAAGGAATGCCCTCAACTTCAAATTTACTACATGTGCAAGTCCCAGCAATATCCATCCCCTTGTAAACTACATCTCTTGTTTTATCATGCTGTACAGACTTGGCCATTCTCCTGACAATATAGTGTCGCACACTACCATCGTCAGCTTTCATTAAAGATGCGTAATTCAAGCTTTCAACTAGTTCAGCCTGAAATATATGAAATTTGGACCGGGTGTACTGTTCAGACATTTGGGACTCAATTTCAAAACCTGTTTGCAGCTTTGGTTTGGTATGCAGAGTGGTGTAGTCAGCTGCTAACTGATTCTGTCTTTGTTTCCTTATTGCCCTTTCAAATCTGGTCAGAAATTCATGCAGAGAATTTTTACTGCTAACATACTTATCAACAAAAGCATTCATGCTTTCTGATCTCTGAGTTGTGCGAATACCAGCAGTAAAAATATGCTTGGCATAAGCCGGTATCCACTTCTCACGAAGCGAATAAATGTCAGAAAGCCAAGGACAACCTGTTATTGGGATATGTATCAAGTACTAATAAAAAAGAAGAAAAAAGTCCAAACATAAGAATAATTTATCAAAACAAGTAATACCTGCAATTTGCACGTTAGCGTGCATTACGTCATTCCATCTCATCTCAAACTCTTCTGGGGTCTCAGATTCCCAGATGCAGCTGTGGAATGGAATGCTAAAATCACTATTCAAACCCGGGCCACCAAGCTTATCGGGAAGCTTTTTAAGAATGTGCCACATGCAAAGCCTGTGGCTCGAATCAGGAAAACAGATCCGAATTGCATTATCCATTGCAGGATCTTGGTCCGTGATGATCACTTTTGGTGGAGACCCACCCATTATTTCACCCCATTTTTCAAACAACCAAACAAAAGAATCGGTGGTCTCCTTATTTACAAACGCCGCACCAAAATTTACAGATTGCCCATGATGATTAACTCCGGTGAACGGCGCAAAAACCAACTTGTATTCGTTGGTATCATATGTGGTGTCAAAAATTAGCACGTCACCAAAATGTTTGAAAGCCTTCCTGGCAATAGCATCAACCCATAATACATGAGTTAATTTGTTGTCTTCATCAACCTTGTAATGAAAACTGAATGAAGGATTCATCTCTTTTTCCTCTTGGAAGTGCTCCAACAATATATCGACATCATAAGGTCTCATACCATCCCTCTCTCTTTGCAAGGAATTTCTAATATCTTTTTCAGTACAATTAATATTACTGAAACCTTCATTTTCTATTTCCATGAAGGACATAAACTCTGAAGTTCGTATATTAGCCTCTTTGAAAGTACTGAGTAAGCTTTTTTGCGCTTCAGATACATTTCTATTCTGTCTTAGAAATTGTTGCTTTCGAGGCGTGACACAAATATGACTGTGCTCCTCAACAAACCTACGGATTGACCATCTCCCGTCAACATCCCTTTGGATTCGTATTTGAGCCATACAGTCTTCTTTCGTTATTGCCCGTTTCCTTCTCTTGATCAAAATTGAAGAAGATTCTTCATTATCACCGGTTGTATCAACCGGCTTGCCTTGTTTTGAACAAACAAACTGTTGTGAATATCTATCCTTTGTGGTAGGATCAACCATCGTTGCAGACTTTCGTACGGAAAAGCCGCATAATTTTGCATATGTTTTGTAAAATTCAAATCCATCTTCTAAGGTTGCAAATACTAAACCAACAAGTGGTTTAGATGCATCATCAACATCCCTCCAACTGGACTGAACATCCTGGCTTAGTAATTCCTCATTTTCAATCTCCATCCTTCATAGGAGAATGAGACAACAAAAATTAAAAATAAATAAACTCTCTAATCTTTAACTGTCAAATAGAAAAATTGTGGCCCCAAAAAAGGTAACAAAAAAAACTATGTCTTAACACAATCTACTCTATTCACCAAACCCTAAAGGACCTTTTCTGGAAATGATCACAACCACCTTAGTGGTATTGTATCTCATACCCGGTGTTCGAGCTTAAAAAAAAATCGACTATAGTCTCCCCTGTATTTGGCTATCCGTTCAAGGAGATGATGATGGTAAAGGGTATTTTGCTGATGAAGAGGAATCGGCCGAATACTGAGCGCGTCGTGCTGTAACTACGGTAACAAGAAGATCATTGATGACTCATGAACTATTCTGTTCATGACTACTAATAATCACTTATCTCATAATAATAATAATAATAATAATAATAATAATAATACTAAACTAAAGAAACAGTAAAAGAAAAATTACATGGAAGAAAATTTACAGGGAATAATAATAATAATACTACTACTAATAATCACTTATATGCATGTGTTAATCACTTATATGCATGTGTCAAGTCCTGTTAGCAGTGATTGAAGCAAGTCTCGAAATAAACAAAAAACTAGACTAAATATTACATGGATTTTGTGTGCTTATATGCATGTGTCATGTCCACATATAAAAATTCCATATACCAGTACGAATATTATTTGCTAATCTAAATGTACTAGTCCGAATACTAGTGCGAATATTAACATAGCATAATTTAAGCTCGAAGAATATAACAACAACCTAGAAGCATCTATGAAGGAAATAAAATTTCAATTCAAGGTGAGAAATTTAAACCCTTGTCGCAGTATCGGTATTCCGTCAGGATCAAGAGAACGAACTCTCAAGTGCAATGTTAAGGTGCAGCTCACGGCAATCGAACAAAACGATCTGTGGATGAGCGAAGCACAAATCGAAGAGAAGATGATCGAAGCACAGGTACTGCGATCGGTCGCACAGGGGTAGGGTTTGTCACGGGTGAGTGAAGAAAGATAGCGGGAGAGGAGCGAAGGTTGCGATTAGGGTTTCGAAGAGGATGAGCGAAGCACAAATCGAAGATAAGAGGATCGAAGCACAGGTACTGCAAGTGGTCGCAGTAGTAGTAGAGGATCGAAGCACAGGTACTGATAGCGGGAGGAAGGTGGCGATTAGGGTTTCGAAGAGGAAGGTGGCGATTAGGGTTTCGAAAGGATCCTTCGATTAGGGTTTCGAAGTAGCCGTGATTAGGGTTTCAGATCGGGTGAGGAAGAGAAGAGAGGAATCCAAAGAGAGGATTCCAAGCAGATCGAGAGCGGGATTCGAGAGCGGGAGTGGAGAGCTCAGATTAGGGTTTGGAACGAGAGAGAGAGCGGGAGAGAAGAGATAAGGCTTCTTCGATAAGGAATCGAAGGGAGAGAAGAGATAAGGCTGTGAGATAAGGGGTATTCCCCTTCTACCCCTCTAAAAATCTGAAGATAGAGCGGAAGAGAGATCAGCCGTCCGATCTCCATCAAGTTTGATCAGACGGCTGATCGCTCCCAGCTCAGATAAGGAGCCCAGCTCTCCATCTCTTAATAGACTAACTCTATATATATATATATATATATATATATATATATATGAGTAATGTGAACCTCATATTCGTATGAGGAGCCATTATACTCACTTGGTAGGGCCATTATGAAAGATCTACTCCGTCCATCATGTTTATCATGCTAATAGATGTAAGTGTAGAAAAAATCAAGTTGTTTGGAGGTCATTCACCCATGCATCATGTGGGTCTAATTTGTGGTTCAATTTATATTACTGTTAAAATCGTTCATTTTTCAAGCACGTGATGCATGGGTGAATGATCTCCAAACCATTTGATTTTTTCTACACATACATCCATTAGCATGATAAATATGATGGACGGAGTGGATCTTCCATAATGGCCCCACCAAGTGAGTATAATCACTTTGCATAAGGAAAATTTCCTCATACTCTATATGAGGCTCACTTCTCTCTCTCTCTCTCTCTCTCTCTCTCTCTCTCTCTATATATATATATATATATATGTATATATATACATATATACTAATAAGTGATTTCCATCTTATTAATCTTAAACAACACTTTTCTCCTTATTAATTAACACCACAAAATTATATTATAGGCACACCCTGGGGAAAAAATATTCCGGTCGAAGGGATTGGCTAACTATGATGCATTGACGAAATTTTTTCAATTGTCCACTGCCCAGGGCTTCAACACAAATGCCCCTAGACTCGGATGAGGAACGGAGGATCGATGTTGAGTTCGCCTACCCCGAAGTACCTATAGTTGATTTAGGAGATGAGGGTGATGATACACTGAAAGGCAAGGGGAATCGTAAAAGGCATTCTGGTCAATCAAGTGGTTGAGCAACAAAAAGCTCGAGGAGTTCAAAGATGGATATATGTATGGATGCGATTACCTCTACGTCAAATGCAAGAGCTAATTTGCTGAAATTCCAAATTGCCCAACAATAAAAATCTAAAGTTGTAGATGATCCTTTCTCCATGACAGCGTGTATGAATATAATTAAGAAGATGTCAGGGATTCAGCCCGCACAGTTTGTTAAGGCAGTTGATATGTTTGCCAAATAACCAGTGTACCGTGAAGCCTTGTTAGCATGGACGATGAGCTTAGGCGAATATGGCTGAACAGTTTGGTGGAGTAGGGAAGGATGCTTGGTGGGTTGCATGAGCTTCTACAGCTATGTGTTTTACGTGTATTATTACTACTATGAGTGTGTTTCATGATCATTTATTGCTACTATGAGGTTGTTTTATTGTACGGGTTCAAATGAATGTATTTTATATATTCTTATGTACTTTATCAGTGTGAAATGAATGTACTAGTTTGTATTTATGTACTTTATGGTTTTTATGTACATTATCAATGTCAGAGAAATAGAAGACTTGAATGCACTTTTGGAAGTTAGGGTATCCACTGATTGACAGATAATAGAATATTCGACAAAGGGGTATGATGCATAATCTACTACTTCTTCTTCTTCTAATCTTTGGTTGATGTTAATGGTTGTGGGTTTTTTTTGGGTATTGTTTGGGTAGTTCTTTATTGGTAAAATTTGAGCAAGGCTTCTTCATTTTTGTGAATTAGCATATATATCACATCAATTATTGTTAAGGTTATATTAAAACTTGAATGTACTTTATGCAAATGAATTCTACTTTTCTAGTGTCAAATGAATGTACTTTATGCAAATGACTTCGGTCTATTTGTTGGGTCTTAACTTTATGTATTTCACAACAGTCTTGCATTAATTGTGCTAGTTGAAGGACTATAGCAAGTCCAGCCATAGTGATGGACTGATCAGATGATGACGATGAGGAATATGACAACTTTATAATACTCCAAATGTAATACCCCGAATTCCAAATAAGACCAAATTCGAAGTTCCACAGGATCTTTTATACTTCACTTCGTACAATTTTATAATGAATTAAAAACTTTTATTACATCAGAGTTACATTTAAACAGCAGAAGCAAATTACAACAATTACATGAATGAAATAAACAACACTTGAATAATTCTGTAAGCATCAATTCCTCCTTAGTCTTTTTTATTCACTTTATCCTGCATAGAAACTGTGGGCACGTCAGTTCATTCAACTGACACAAGGATATATAATACATCAATTTCTCTTACTTAGAAAGCACACACTTGTCACAAAACAAAGCTACGGGGACTATCCTATTGATGTCGTGTGTGAATGTGTACTTAGTCCATAATGCAGTTATTTATATTATATGACACTAATGCGCACTTGTTTGGATTCTATGTATTCCATACTACATAGGTTCGAGGGCAAGACCTTAATCGTTCTTCATCTTGTAGGGTTCAATTCCTCGCTATGACTTAAACTACTACGGTAACTACAGTAAGTATCCTAGATATTCTATGAGTTACGAGCCCATGTCTAGACAGCTTGGAGGAGAATCCCACGTCATGACATGACGCATCATGCAAAGCCTATGGACAATTCGGCCTCCATCATGGAACGATGGCACCACCCGTAGTCACCAAACACCCACAAGCATCGCAACCGGGACGATAATTCCAGAGTAGTGTTCACGCCATGACATGATGCATCAAGCAGGCAACCTATGAATCACTCTCACACCGCCAATCCGATGGCCGTCATACTCGTGTTTTTCTCTTACTTTCATCACATCTTCACTATGTATCTAATCCTTAGTTATTTGAATCATGAATAAAATCAACACTCAAGAGTTAGCACTCCCTCTATACCGGCCTTAACCATCAATTCAACAACACGACCTAAACTTGGTCTTTTCATTTCATCATCTTATCTCAAAAGAATTTATAAGGCTTAGCTACACTCTAGTCTTTAATCTCATTTCATGTTCACAGAATTGAGTATTCACTCATAAAATCTTTCATAGTTCAACATGATCTTCTATTTCATTTTCATGTATCATTTCATGCATAAAACGATAAAATTCATTTTTCAACTTATCACATTCATAATTTATCTTTCACATAATTTCTCTTATTCTCATAGTATCATTCCTTCATTATTAAGCCCAAAAGTCATACTTAACTTTACTCAAACTTTTCCATTACACAAATCTCATTTTAACTCTTTATTAAAAATCCTTTAAACAAAAATATTCATTTTTCTTTATCTAATCAATAGTTCAATCTAATAATTTGTATCAATTTCTTCCTTGAAATAGTCTTCATTTCTCACTTATAATAAGCCAAAAAGTTATAGAAAATTTCTCATGAAGCCTAGACATTATTAGAGTCTTTCTAGTATTTTTCTCAATTTTTAGTTCAGTTTAAAAGCTCTTAAAAATAATTAAACACCAAAAAAGTCATATATTTTTAATAAAAATTACGGTTAGGTTTCGAACCCCCAACCCGAGGCTGACGTCAGCGCTATAGTAGCGCTCTGTGGCGCCACCGAAGACCAACAAGTCCAAGCTCCGAAGCGATATAAGATGGGCTTAAGTCCATATAGGTCGACTCTGTGTTATTCGGATTTTTTAAAAAGAAAAAGAAATAAAAGGGCTCTGCCAGTTTCGAACCCGCAACCAAAGACCAACCTATTAGTAAGCGCTCTAATATGCACCCGAAGACCAGTAGGTCCAAGTGACTCACCCGTCATGAAAACGAGTTGGGTTGTTTATGATCCAATTCTCTGTTTATTACTAATTTTTCATAATTCAAAAACTTTTGGTTCTTTTCTTCTCTTTTTGTATCAAAAGTTTCCAGATTATAAACAATAGAGATTTATAGTAAAACAGTATTTTAATAGTCATTATTTGACTTGAAAAACACGAATTTTTAGTTCTATTTTATGCTCTATGTCCATAATTTCGACATTGAGAACGATCCCAATTCTTACATAATTTATAATCAAAGTTTCCACAAAATACTACTTTTTTACTTGTTGTTATTCTACAATATTTTTAGAACATAAATTTTTCTTTTTCCACACTAGTATTACATTAATTTAGATAGTAAGGTTTCAAAGGTGCATTTAATCAACTAGTCATCTCATAAACACAATCTTCTCAATTTAGCATGACTCAAACATATATTTCATGGCAACATGATAAATTCTAGCATAGAAATCACAATTTTATCAACTAGCAATCAATTTACCATGCAATTACTTTATCTACAATTTATCTCTATTTAAACAAACATGTGGTCAATCTAATTAGTTTTTTTCTTAGCAATTTTATCCATCCAAACCCTAGCATGATGTCTAAAGTAGAAGCATGAGAAATCATCCACCTATTTGGAGAAAAACGAAAAGAAAGCTCCTAGAAATCTCCTAAAACACACGGATGGATCCTTCTCCTCCTAAATTGTGCCACCAAAAGTCTCCTCCTCCTTGTGCTAGATGGAACCCGATCCCTCTCCTTGTTCCTTGGTGCAGGCCGGCCTCTCTTGGAAGAACACACACACACAAATTCTCTCAATCTTTTACTCACCAAAAACTTTTTTACTCACTCTAATTCTTTTCTTTCTTTATCAAATTTTTTAATGTACTACATGAAAAGAAGTAGGGGGGTATTTATACTTTTTTGAAAGCAAAATAGATGGCTAGGATTGATCTAGATGGTTAAAGATAGAGGGCTAGGATGTATTAGGGAGTTGTAGCAACCACCTATGAACACATAACCACCCCAATCCACTACACCACTCTCTCCATCTCTCTTGCCTCCATCCGGCCAAACATAGCACATTAAGGACATGTGCTAGTGCAATGCACGTGTCTCACCTAGTACCCCCTATTTATTAGTTGTACAAGATTAATTAATTAATTGTCTATCAAATTAGTCTACACCTCATGTTATGACAATTAAAAGATAAATTAACTAGTGGGCTCAAAATTAGTGGGCCTTAGACCCAAGGGTTATTAATAAAAAAATAATTAATTAATTAGGGTGGGCTGGGTTAGACAATTAGGCCTAGGCTTTTAAAATAAAAGAGAATAATTAAAATATTTGTTCATGTTTATGAAAAGACATAATTTTCTAGGAAAATGCACATAAATTTGTACGTGCAAAACACGTAAAATCAACAAACTCTTATTTAATTATAATTGAAAACATGGGATATTACAACACTCCCTCCTTAGAATAGTTCCGTCCCCAGAACTACGCTTAAAGAGTGAGAAAACACAACAAGAAAAAGAAAAGAAGAAGATACAAATCAAACAAAAAGCTCAGGATGATCCTTCATCATCCTCTCCTCAGATTCTCAAGTAGCCTCTTCAACCAACTGGTTTCTCCAGACTACTTTAACCATCGGTATCGTCTTATTCCTCAAAACTTTCTCCCGAAGATCCACAATCTCAACCGGAAGCTCAATGTAACTCAGATCCAACTGCAAATCTTTCGGTACTTCGGGCAAATGGTGACTCGGATCTGGAATGTAACCTCTCAGCATAGACACTTGGAAGACATTGTCCACCTGAGACAACTCTTCCGACAACTCCAAACGGTAAGCAGTTTTCCCATTATGCTTCAATATCTTGTACAGGCCTATGAACCTTGGGGCTAACTTCCCACCTCTGCCAAAGCGAATCACACCTTTGCTAGGTGATACCTTTAGAAAGACAGTCACCAACCTCAAACTCAAGGTCCATTCTCTGGTTGTCTGCATAGCTCTTCTGCCTACTCTGAGCATCCACCAACCTCTTCCTGATCAGATCGATCTTTTCAGAAGTCTACTGCACGATCTCAGGCCCAAACATCTGCCGCTCTCCCACTTCAAACCAGCAAACAGGTGTTCTGCACTTCCTGCCATACAGAGCTTCGTACGGCGCCATCTCGATACTAGTTTGAAAACTGTTGTTGTAAGTAAACTCTACCAGAGCTAGATGCCTTTTCCAACTACCTCCAAAATCTAGCACACAACACCGAAGCATATCTTCAAGAATATGATTGACTCTCTCAGTTTGTCCATCGGTCTGAGGATGAAAAGCAGTGCTGAAATCCGTCCTGGTACCCAAAGCTGTCTGAAGGCTCCTCCAGAAATGCGAAGTAAATTGCGCATCTCGATCAGACACAATGGTCAACGGAACACCATGAAGCCTGATGATCTCTCCAACATACAACTCGGCCAACTTGTCCAAAGACGAAGTGAGTTTCATCGCCAAGAAATGAGCAGACTTGGTTAGTCGATCGACTATAACCCAAATCGCATCATTGTCCTTTAAATTCTTGGGAAACCCGTAATGAAATCCATACTGATGTTATCCCACTTCCACTCCGGAATAAGTAACGGTTGTAATAAACCTCCGGGCTTCTGATTCTCGGCTTTCACCTGCTGACAAATCTCACACTTCGCCACAAATTCAGCCACATCCCGCTTCATACCTGACCACCAGAAATATTATTTTATATCCTTATACATCGTAGTACTCCCAGGATGTACAGACAAAAGAGTAGCATGTGCCTCCTGAAGAATACTCTCCCTCAAGTCCGACTGATCTGGAACACACAGATTCTCTCCAAACCACAACACTCCTTCCCTAATCTGAAACTCGGACAACCTGCCTGCACCAACCTGCTCCTTTATCTTCTGCATCTCTGCATCTTCCTTCTGACATGCTATAATCATCTCATTCAGCGTAGGCTGAAGCCTCAATTGAGCTAAGGATGCTTCCAAACATTGCAGAACAACTTCAATACCAGCCCGATCCAACTCCTCTACAAGATGCCTCTGAGTTGTAATCAAACTAGCCAGACTGCTCTTACGGCTAAATGCGTCAGCAACAACATTAGCCTTCTCAGGATGGTATTTAATCTCAGGATGAATGTCCTCAAGTATCTCCAGCCATCTTTGTTGTCTCAGATTCAGATCCTTCTACTGATAGATGTACTTCAAGCTTTTGTGGTTCGTATACATGTTCAATTTCTCACCATACACGTAATGTCTCCATTGCTTCAAAGCGAAGATAATCGCAGCCAACTCCAGATCATGAGTCGGATAGTTCTTCTCATGCGATCTTAGTTGCCTAGACCCATATGCAATCACTTTCCCTTCTTGCATTAAGACACAACCAAGCCCACGATGTGAAGCATTGCTGTAGACATCATACTCAACACCTGCTCTAGGCAACGTCAAAATGGGAGCAGTAGTCAGCTTCTCTTTCAAATCCTGAAAACTTGCCTCACATTGCTCATTCCACTTGAAGTTCACATTCTTCTTGGTTAGACCAGTGAGCAACATGGCTATCTGAGCATAATCCTGAATGAACCTCCTGTAGTATCCAGTTAGCCCAAGAAAATTCCTGATTTCCTTCACCGTAGTAGGCCTTGCCCAGTCTTTCACCGCCTCTATCTTCAGTGGATCAGTTGCCACTCCCTCCTTAGAAAGGATGTGACCCAGGAATGCCACTTCAGACTTCCAGAAATCGCACTTGAATAACTTGGCATACAACTCCTGCTCTTGAAGCTTCTTCAAAACTGCAGCCAGATGCTATGTGTGCTCCTCCTCCGACTTGGAGTACACAAGGATATCATCATAAACACCATGACGAACGAATCAATGAACGGCCTCAGAACTCTGTTCATCATGTCCATGAAGATTGCAGATGCATTCATCACTCCAAATGGCATAACTAAGAATTCGTAATGCCCATGTCAAAATCTAAATGCAGTCTTGTGCACATCTTCAGTCTTCACTCGAACCTGATGGTATCCTGATTGAAGATCTATTTTGGAGAAAATAGCTGCTCCATGTAGACGATCGAACAGGTCATCAATTCATGGAATGGGATATTTGTTCTAAATAGTGACCTTATTCTGCTCTCGGTAATCGATGCACATCCTCATGGAACCATCCTTCTTCTTTACCAACAGCACCGGTGCTCCCCAGGGTGACGCACTCGGTTGAATAAAGCCTTTCTCTAACAGTTCTTCAATCTACCATTTGATCTCATTCTGCTCTACAGGCGCCATCCTATACGGTGCCTTGGAAATGGGTGCACTCCCCTGGCTAAATAGTGATGTTGAACTCTACATCACAAAGCGGGGGTAACCCAGACAAATCTTTCAAGAACACAGTCGGATAGTCCCGAACCACTGGAATTTGCTGCACCTCTACAGGAACCTCCTTCTTGCTGATAGCTGCCACCAAATCTGAACATTTCTTCTTCCCCTGGAAAGTGACTTCAGGACCACCTGGAGCCTTCACTGTTACCTCCTTGATCTTGCACTCGATGTTCACACTGTACACCAACATCCAATCAATGCCAATAATAACACCGACCCCCAGGACATTTAGCTCGATCAGATCAATCCCAAAAATTATGTCTCTAATCTCGATCTCGCAGTCTGCATAGTACCGATCAGTGGTTAGATTCACTCCTGATGGAGTAGCTACTGCTAAGACTTTGTCTGGAAAAACCTTCGGTTCGACTCCCAAGACTTTAGTAAATTTAGGAGACACAAAAGAATGAGAGGATCCAATATCGAACAAAACAACAGTTTTCTTTCCATTTAAATAAAGTTCTCCTGTTACATAACACACACTCATTACATAACAGTTTACTAAATAAAGTGGAAAAATATGAACAACAGAAAAACACTTCTAAACATCTGTCCCCGTACGAGTAATGACGTGATCCACTTCATCAGCATCAGCGTCAGTCAAAGCGAATACTCGCCCCTGCTGGTACGACTTCTTCCCAACCTGCTGCGTTACCCCATTAGGGACGACATCTTGCAGCTTATAGCAGTGAGATTGGTAATGACCTGTCTCCCCACAATTGAAACAAGTCACCACTGAAGGTCTCACCCAACCATTTTCGGGTCTTCCAACCACATTGACAGCATTCGTTCCAGTAGGTTTGAACCTTTGAGCCGGCGGATGCCCTCTGACAATCCCAAAAAATGTGGGCCTCTTCCCAACATGCCAATTGCTCCTCCGGTTCTGGGCGCATGAAACTACTCCATATCTTCATCCGTAGCTGCAGCTCGCTTGACCAACTTGTCAAACCTCCTGATACCAAGGGGTATAATCTTGGATCTCAGACTTGGCCTTAATCCGTGCTTGAACTTCCGAGCTTTCTTTGCCTCGTCCATCACAAGTTCAGGCGCATACCTTGAGAGCTGAGTAAACCTTGTCTCATACTCCCTAACTGACATGCCACCCTGCTGTAGCGCCAGGAATTCCATAGCCTTCTTCTCCTGGACATCAGATGGAAAGTAGTGACTGCGGAACTCCTCCAAGAATTCCTCCCATCCAAGAACAACATTTCCCATCGTCCGCTTCATGGACTGCCACCAAACAGCCACATCCTTATCGAACTGCAGTGTAGCCAACTTTACCTTACTGGCTTCCAGAGTTTCCAAGACTTCGAAAATAGTCTCGACCTGCCTGATCCAATTGTCAGCCGCATCTGGGTCTGACTTCCCCTTAAACACAGGTGGTTTCATCCTCTTGAATGATTCCATGAGTTTGATTGCTTTAGGTACTGGATTTGCAGGCATCCCCCTCTGGTTCTGATTCATGGCAACGGCGTTGAGGGTCTGATAGACTCTCACTAACTCCATTTCCAAGTCAAGCCCTTCTCCGCTTCTAGCTCTTCTTCCAACCATGTTCTGATGCAAAAGATCCATTAAATCCGAAGTAGAAAACATGAATTTAAATAAACTCTTCATTTCATTGAATTCAAACTTTGTACATTCAAATTTAAAACATTTTTGACATCAAATGAAAGCAGTAAGAAGATACAACATTCTAGTTCCTACAGTTCCTCTTGGCTTCTCAAAGCTCTTCTCATAGTTCTGCCACTTTTTCCTTCAGTACATCGTACATGTTCTTTCTCTTCTTGAGATCCCAAATACGTTGACTAAGAGTTGCAATATCCTCCTTGCACTTCGCACACTGGGCCTGCAGTAGCTCTGCTCTCTCCCTCTGAGTCTCCACCTGCCTCTGAAGAGACACAATGAGACTTCTCGGAACTGGCTCTTCCTCATTGAAGGAATCATCAGATGAATCCAGAGGCAGAGTGATCTCTCAGGACTCAGGCCATTCCTCCTCAAATTCCTCGGGATCATCTTCGTCGAAATCAGCTTGTCCGGGGTAGTAGTTGTAATACCCCAGATTTTTTAAATAATGTTTTTAAGATTAATAAATGAATTAAATGATTTTTGGTGATTTAATAAATATTTTTTTTTGAAAATTTATCTTTTTACACGTGCAAAATACGTGCACATATTTTCTTGGGAAGTTCAAAATCAAAAAATATTTTGGGAAAACTCATTATTTATCATTAGATATTATTTGTGAATTTTTTGGATTTTTCTGATAATTATTGGACCTATTTGCAAATATTACAAAAAGAAGGACTTTGTGCAAAATTACCATTTTTAGTGAAAACTCCAGATTTTGGATTTTTGGGCTGGTCTTGATGCCTAGTCAACTCAGGGTTAGAAAGTTTACTTTTTGTTTAAATGAATTTGATTTATTTTGAAAGTTTTGATAAAAGATGATCTTTTTGCAAAATTGTCATTTAGAAGGGCAAAAATGCAAATTTGTTTTCTGGATTTCTCAAACAGTGCCAGCTGGTTATAGGATGGTTATTTTTTATTTTAAAACTCAATTAAATTGGTTTTATTTAGTTTCCAAGTATAAGGATCTATATATGTAAAGATATATTTAAAAGAGGTGTTTTACAAATTTGTTTACAAACCCTAAAACCCTATATTCCGGCCTATTTAAAAGGCAGAGTGCAGCCGTCTTTTGCTGCACAACACAAAGGATTTTATTATTATTATTTTCTTGGAGTTTTATAGAGAAGATCTTGTATTTCTTGCGAAGGAAGGATTTTTCTTGTTCTATATTATCTTCGTTTAATTTCTTCAACAAGGTGAGTGACTTAGTTTTGTTTTCTTATTGTTCTAAGTATGTTGTATATATTTATCTATTTATTAGTAAGCATATTAGATGATCATGTGGTGATATAATAAATTTTGATGAATAGATAAATGAAAAGTTGAATATTTATTGAAACTATACTATTGATAACCCTAATTTGATGAACTGTGATTGTTGAAAAACCTAATAGGGATCATGAGTAGGATGTTCTCAATTATTCTATTGCTGTTTTAAAGATATAATGGGTTGTGGTGATGTACTGCATAGAAAAATTGACAAGTTAAACATGATGAGATCTGTTACTGTTAGTATATATGTATAGACACACTGTTGATGCCCCAAACTTGCTATTTTGTCATTATAATTGTTTATGATCATGGAATAGACTGCTGTAAATGATTTGGGTATGTATATAAACAGTTTTGAATTAAAAGAAACAAGTTTTGAAGTGAAAGAGGGAGTATTGCATTGCGGATCTGTGTATGCATGTTTTTGGTTGATTTTGGACAATTTTGAGAACTGAGATGATGAAATAACTTGTGTTTGAATTTGACAAATCACATATAATAAACCTTGAGAGGAATCAGGTTTTAAAGTGTGCAGGTTGAGTGGTCCTTGTTGTCAAACTGATACATGAGTAAAGAAGATTATAGAATTGGTTTGGGTTGAAGCATTGAACTGGCTGAACTGAGTGTGAATTTTCCATTGCATTCTTGATCTAGTAGATATATATACTTATACACTTCTTTCATCATGAAGGGAATTTGTTAGCTACAGATCATATCTATATGAGTACCTATATACAAGCCCTGATGCCTAATTACCCTACTTGCTGCCTTTTGAAGAACTTTGTGAAATCTCAAATTTGAGAACCTGATAGGTATTGTGTGCTTTTGAATAACCCCTATATGTTATGTTAGAGGTAATGGATCATCTCAGGAAACTAGATTTTGGGTTTGCAAGTCTAAGTGTATATATATGCTAGAAACATGCACAAAAATCCAAAGCTTTAATTGGGTATGAATTGAATAGGTTTAAACTCAATACTGCACATTCTTGTAATGTAGTTCTGGGGGGGTACTGATGCTTTATGAAGGTCCTAATACACCTCAAACACTATCATGAAGAACCAGTCTCAAACTTTAATTAACCAGTTAAGGGATTAACTTTTAGTCTGAGTATCAAAGTGCTCAACTGCAAGATATACTACAGATTGCTGCTGCCCTTGTGCAGGTGCACACATGAAAATCCACATTTACTCCACCTGCACCTTGTCAAAGTGATTGTAGCCATAAACATAGTGTCTAGTAGTTGATGCCTGTATCCAGTGAGGACATTTTTCTATACCTGCATGTTTTCACTTCAAATAAGTAAAGAGAGCTTTTGTATACATATCATATATAGATATACATATATGCACACATTCACCCCATCAGTAAAAAGGCTTTTATTTATGTATCTGTTATAGGCACAATCCTGCATAAGATCCTTTCAAACCATATTGGGGGGGGGGGGGGGGGGGGGGGGGTTCTTTGACATCTGCATATGTTCAACTTCATCAAAAGCTCTTTTGACATTATATATATATATATATATATATAGGGTAGCGATCCAGGTGAGAACCGTTCTCACGATAAGATTCGTGAGAACTCCACGCCTGTCCATCCTATGGATAATCCGAACCGTTCACATTGTTTAACATAACTAATTTAGTCTAGAAATATAAAATCAAGTCATTTGGTATTCATTTGTCCATGCATCATGTCACTATAAAAAATAACGATTTTTCAGCCATACAATTTGTAACACTTCAATACATGGGCAAATGAATCTCAAATGACTTGATTTCTCATCCATGGACTAATTGAGTCGTGTAGATCAAAATGAACGGTTCAGATCTTTCAACTAATGTCTCAAACAAAAGTTCTCACGTGGTTCTCACCAAAAGAGTTCTCACTCGATCATTTCCCTATATATATATATATGTGTGTGTGTGTGTGTGTGTGTGTGTGTGTGTGTGTGTGTGTGTGTGTGTGTGTTTTACTTCAAATCAGTTTAGGTCCATCTAAACTTATTCTTCAATCAGTAAATGGAAATTCCTATGATCCTATATATGCATGAAGTTCCAATCCCCACAAACCTGTATGTACCTCAAATCAGTTAAGAGATCTCTAAGTGTACACATTTATATTTCAATCTCACTAAAGAGTAATTCTCATATATACATATATATATGCACAACTGCATATATACACACTATACATTCAACACAAAGAGCTATTATAAATATATGTATTTTAAATGCAGTGAAGGGGCTTTTCTTCCTTTTATCAGTCACCTATAAACATATATATTTTGTATCAGTGTAAGGGGGATTCCTTTCTACACCTTGCACATATACATTTACTTCCAATCAGTATAAGGGAGTGTTCTACATATATCAGTTACATAAATGTATGCATATGTTCCAATTAAATAAAGTTTACCTTCATCGATCTGCATATACATACCCTATATCAGTAATTCCTTTATATATCAGCTACACATTTACTTTAATTAGTGAATAAGGTTTTACTGTATCTCATATATATATATATATATATATATATATATATATACACACACACACACACACACACACACACACACACACACACACACACACACACACATAAACAGTAAAGGAGTTTCTTTATATATCAGTTATATATGTACATACATATGCTTTCAAATTCAATAAGTTCTTATTCGATTATCTGCATATATACTTTATGTTAGTAAAGAGGGGTTTTCTATATGTCATATGTTCACACATATGTTTTCAGTGAAAGGGATATTTTTTTTATATATGCAAGAACTGCTTTTAGTAAATGGATTTATATACTCTTTGTGTACACTTCATTTTCAGTAAAGATATCTCATATATATATTTACACTCATATGCAAGCAACATGAATGTTTTTCGGTGAGTAAATTAACAAAGAAATGAAAAGATCATGTAGAAAGATTTATTTTGTGGTGATGGTTGAGTTGTGAACCTCTAGAGGATGTGTGGGACCCTAGGTACCGGCAGTTGAGTTTTTGTGGTTTGGTCAGTTATGACTTTTGTTGTTGATCAGTTAAGTTAAGTCCGGTATACCAACTCTAGGAGATTCGTAATTAATTAATTAACTTAAAAAGATAAGGACAGACACTAGATGGTGATATGATGAAATAAGTGCAAACGTGAGTTATGGACTCCAGGATGATCCAAGGAGTGAGATATTACCCAGTATTCCGGGATGATGGACGTATGGGCCACAGAGTGATCTGCAGAGTGGGATTGATCTCCAGTATTCCGAGGATGAGAGTGACGCTCATGGGATGTTTGTGCAATGAGGGTTCCAGGATGACCTGCGGAGTGAGGCAATCGCCACAGTATTCTGGGACGATGGACGAATGTGCCACAGAATGATCCGCAAAGTGGGATTGGGCTCCAGTATTCCAAGGGCGAGAACCAATACTTGCAGAATGTCTAAATCTCATAGTAGTCATTGTAGTAGAATTAGTTGAATAAATGGGGGATTAAACCCTATCAAGTGAAGAACGATAAGGGCTTGCACCGGACCTATGTAGAGTGGGATGCATAGAATCCGATAAGTATGCATTAGAGAGTCAGCATATAGCATTGATATTTTCTTGACTTGATTTTATGCATGTGTTTCCCTATTTTCTACACTTGACACTTAGACTAGTTCACTTGATGTTTTCATGTATTATTTATTGTTATTCTTATTTCAATTATTCTTATTGTTGATGAATGTTGTTTATGATTCTATGTTTCATGTTTTATTGATGTTGCATTTATTTTTTTTATGTCACTCACACCGTTATGGTTGACCCCTGTAGTTTTGGGGGTTAGGGTTATCTCTAGCCTCATGTTTTACAGGTAAGTGCTTATAGCTTGGGATTTGGATGCTAGTGCTAAATTGATATCATGGCTTATGTAAAATTATAAAAGAATGTGTTGTAAAAGAGAAAAGATTTGTAATATAAGGTGTTTAATTTTCCGCTGTGCTTTGTAAACAATCGATGTAATAAAAAGTTTTAATTTCCCTGTATTTGGTTGCTATATTTATGATTACATTGAAGTTGATTCTGGAATTGTGCCACGTATTTCTGAAATATTATATTAGAAATTCGGGGCACTACAGTAGTCCTCTTCGATAATGTACCAATCATCACCGCCGGCTGGGTCAAAGTGGTTCGCCATCTTGGAGAAAGAGAAGAAGAAGCATAAATCATAGAGCAACACAAATGTAAGTGACTTACATTTAAATCTCTATACTCAACACTTGCTATAATGTTCACTCTAGGGTGTCGTTTCTTATAAATTTGTACTACTAGGAAGCGTGGCTCTGATTCCACTCTGTAACACCCCGAATTCCAAATAAGACTGAATTCGAAGTTCCACAGGATCTTTACATTTCACTTCGTACAATTTTACAATGAATTAAAAACTTTTATTACATCAGAGTTACATTTAAACAGCAGAAGCAAATTACAACAATTACATGAATGAAATAAACAACACTTGAATAATTCTTTAAGCATCAACTCCTCCTTAGTCTTTTTCATTGACTTTATCCTTCATAGAAACTGTGAGCACGATGCTTCATTCAACTGACACAAGGATATACTACAACAATTTCTCTTACTTAGAAAGCACACACTTGTCACAAAACAAAGCTACGGGAACTATCCTATTGATGTCGTGTATGAATGTATACTTAGTCCTTAATACAATTATTTATATTATATGATACTAATGTTCACTTGTTTGGATTCTATGCATCCCATACTACATAGGTCCGAGGGCAAGCCCTTAATCGTTCTTCATCTTGTAGGGTTCAGTCTCTCGCTATGACTTAAACTACTCCGGTAACTACATTAAGTATCCTAGATGTTTTATGAGTTATGAGCCCATGTCCAGACACCCTGGAGGAGAATCCCACGTCGTGACATGTGATGTGTCCAATTTATATACAAATATTTGTACTCATTTACCTATTAAAATGGCTTGTTTTCGCTGATATTGTCTATAATTCATCTTATTTCTATATGATTTCATTTAATTAATTATTTTTGAAGAAATAATATTTTTGATGCAAAAAGTAAAGATTTGTGGAAAAAATCAACAAACAAAGTAAAATAATGGATTTATAAATTTTTATTGTTTTGTTGAGTTAAAAATGCGACAAATAATGTTTAAAAGGATTTTTATACGCTAATATGATTTATAGTTAGTTTAATTCATTTTAAGCTAATTAATTTTATTTTATTTAAAAATCCTAATTTCTGGTATTATTTTGTGTACGCAGAAGCACATGGTGGGCAGAAAAGGAAGAAAAGAAAGAAAGAGAAAGAAATAAATTCAGATCAATTAAAGGAAGGAAATAAAGAAAGAGTGTGGATTTTTCTGCAAAAGTGTAAACCCTAATGTTCTCTCCTTTCTCTATAAATACAAGGCAAAGGAGAGATGATAAAGTAAAAGGTGACGGCTGTACAATAACTCAAAAGAAGAAAAAGAAAAAGTAAGAAAGAGAGAAGGCGGGTGCGAATTCCAAGGAGAAAAGCAGTGTGTGGGCAGTAGGGCTGTTGTTCTTTTGGCGCAGTATTCGAAGTGCACCCAACGAAGCGATTTGACTTGGCGACTCCTTCTTCTTTTCTCAGTATGCCTGCCAGACTTACAAACAAAGGGAGAGAGAGAAGCATCTGCTGACGAGACCCCTGACGTGCTGACTTGGTGGACCCCACACGGCTTGAAGCACAAGGGCCACCTGCTGTTTCCTTCAGCACGGGACCCACACACCGAAGCCAAAGACCAAAAGCAAAGCACCTGACGTGGCTTCTTCATTCTCTCTGCGTGTGGACAGACGCGCACGGAACCCGACGTGCGAACGTTGACTTCGACAGGACGCTGACGGCTGTTTACAGGGGGTTTGGATTATTTAATTTTTTATATTATTATTTTGTGTATCTCATGTTCTTCTCTATATTATTATGATACAATCCAAACAATTTTATTAATTGCAATTTAAACATGAACTGAATTTATTGTTCTAGAGGCTACGGTATAGCCAAGTTTTGTAGAACACAAATGTTTAATTTCTTATTATTACTCTATTTTTCCTGATTGTGTTTTAATTTTTATTATTTATGCGTACAACATGGTGGATAGACATTTGTATGATTTTTCAAATCATAAAGAGACCGAACAGGTAATTTGTGATTAATAAAAATTAAGACCGTATATTGGAGGACGTGACCGTTAAGAAATCCAATTTCTCAATTAATAATTTGGTGGATAGACGAATGATTAATTGAGAATAATTTTTAGACTACGTTGATAGAGTGGTTAATATCTTTAGGATTTTGGTCGACAATTTGGGAAAGATAATATTTTTATAAGGAATTATAATTTGTGTGTAACGAGGTGAACCAAGAGCCCTAGAACAAATTTTACCATTAAACAAAGTACAAGAGCTTCATAGTTTAACAGCCCTCTCCCTCTTCACCAATTTAGTTAGATTAAATTAGATTAGAGTAATTTAGTTATTTTATCATTAATAAAATTCGATCTTCCAAATAGTGATTCATCTAGCGATATCGGTACTCAGTAAAATATCTAGTCCCTGTGGGTTCGACACTCTACTCACCTATCTATATTACTTGTGCGATTTTGTACACTTGCAAAAATTCAACATCAAGTTTTTGGCGCCGCTGCCGGGGACTAGTTATTCTTTTATTGATATTGAAAATTGCTAGATTATTGCTAGTTTGGATTTTTTTTGTAATTATTTTTCTTTTATTATTATTTTACATCTTTATTTTCTTTTGACTAACTTTTTCTTTTATTTATTTTTCTTATTTTATTTTTTTAGTTTTTCCATTTTTTTCCTTTTTCGATACTGATATTTCAGGACATACACGTACACTGCCATGGCGAACGATGAAAATAGGCCTTTGAGAGACTATGCTATGCCCTCAATTTATGAGTCAAGCATAAAGAAGCCGATTATTGAAGCTAACGATTTTGAAATTAAACCGGCGATGATTCTAATGATTCAACAGACTGTTCAATTTTGGGGACTACCACACGAGGATCCTTACGCTCACATTGCAGATTTTCTAGAAATTTGTGACACTTTCAAGTACAACGGTGTATCAGACGATGCAATTAGACTGAGACTCTTTTCTTTTTCCCTACGAGATAAGGCGAAGGCTTGGCTACATTATCTACCACCCGGTAGTATTACTACTTGGGAGGGACTTGCACAAAAATTTCTAACCAAGTATTTTCCTCTAGCAAAGACAGCAAAACTAAGGAAAGATATTGTCACATTTATGCAATTTGAGACCGAGTCTTTGTATGATGCATGGAAAAGGTTTAAAGAGTTATTGAGAAAGTGTCCTAATCATGAACTACCAAAATGGCTGCAAATGCAAACATTCTATAATGGTTTGGGAGTTACACATAGATCTATCGTTGACGCAGCAGCTGGTGGTGCACTGATGAGCAAAACTTACCAAGCAGCCTATGATCTTTTAGAGGAGATGGCATCAAATCATTACCAGTGGTCTTCAGAGAGAACGATGCCAAGAAAAGTGGCTGGAGTTTTTGAACTTGATCCTTTTTCTACTTTAAATGCAAAAAATGATGTTTTATACAAACAAGTAGAAAATATGAATTTTAATGTTATGCAATCTAATATGATTTGTGATCTTTGTGCAGGAAATCATGCAAGTTCAGATTGTCAAGTGGGGAACCCTTTTGCTCCATCAAATGCCGAACATGAAAATTTTGTGTCAAACTTTCAAATGCAAAACAATCATTATGCAAACACATACAATTCAGGATGGAGAAACACCCCCAATTTTTCATGGAACAACAATCAAGAAGCAGTTATACACCCTCAAAATTTTTCACAGGAAGAAAAGAAGCCGACACTTGAAGACATGTTTATGCACTACATGCAAAAGACAGATTTGGCAATCCAAAATGTTACAAATTCAACTTCGGCTTCCATTCACAATCTTGATGTACAAATTAGTCAATTTTTAAATATTATTAATGACAAAACTGCAGGAACATTACCAAGCAACACAGTTGTCAACCCCATGGAAGATTTCAAGGCAATAACACTAAGCAGCAGGAGGACAATTGAGCAACCACAAGAAGAAAATGAAGAACATAATGTGGTTGAAAAGCAAAGTGAGATTGAACAAATTGTGGAGGAACAAATTCAGCATGAGCAAGTAATGTATGACATTTTTAATTCCATATAAATTCATCCTGAAGAACAGTCATCTATTCAAGTAAGTGAAACTCGTTTAATTGTGGGCGAGAAACATAAGGCTAAATTTGAAAAATCACCAATTGAAGTATGTCCAACAAACTCAACAAATTTTGAACCTGAAAAAGAAAACATTTATGAACATGTCATGTATTTGGATGCTGAACCTTCTATTTATTCATTTTTGCAGCATAAATTCAAAGAGGTGGGGGAATCAAAGACAACATCATCAAGAAGGAAACGCCTCAAACTGGAGCTTGAACCTGATCCACACAAGAAGAGAAAAATTAGAAAGGATGTTTTAATGTTGTTGGATCTTGGCGTTACATAACCATCTCACCCCCATGTCTGGCTGAAGATTTAAAACTTAGCGCTTATTGGGAGGCAACCCATGTTTTATTTTATTGCATTTAGTTTTTATTTATATTTTAGTTTATTTTATTTTAAATTTTGATTTTATCTTGTAGGATTGCATAAATTTTGGAAGTCGCCGGGCGGAGCTGTTTTGAACATCTGTATTGATGGCTGTTTTTGAGCAGCATGGAGTCAGAATCTGGAAAAGTGATTTAAAGAGAAGTTGTAGACAATTGTCTTAGCTTTCCAGTAAAAAAAAAATCAGCCCATTTCGACATCTACAGCGCCAGATATCGCCAAAATACTAAACGCTGCACGTGCAGAAAATTAAAGACGAATCAGGGGAGATATTCTAAACTTTTTGCATTCTTTTTGTTTTTCTTTTTCTTTCCCATTGAGAACAATGTGATATTTAAGTTTGGGGGGAAGGTTTACAAATTCATTTTTATTTTTATTATTTTTGAAAAGAAAAACAAAACAAAAGGATTATAATTAAGCTCACCATTACACTTTTGAGTTCTTTATTGTGATAAGCAATGAAACAATTTTTTTGGGATAAACAATTTTTTTTATAAAGCAATATTAAGCATACTTATTTACTTTAGGATTATTGAGTTTCAAAATTCCTTACAAAATTGTGTGGGTCATGCTATTATACATAAAAGACAAATGTGATGCTTTTTCTCGTGATTATTCCCTTTGATCTAGTCCTAAACAGAGTTTAAGTAAATAGAGTAATAATGAAAAAAAAAATTGTTTATGAATAAAGTCAATCTACTCCAATGTTTTGAGTTGCTTAGTAACTAGGGGTATTCATCACAAATGTCTACACTTACGTAGAACAGCAACTTGAAATATGAGTATGCAAAGCATTTTAAGTTTGTGACTTGTTGAGTAACCGGGTGAATTCATCACAAATGTTTTGCATTCGCGTCAAAAGACAAGTGACAACTTAAAGAAGAGACTTTAAAAAGAAAAAAAAAAAGAAAAGAAAAAAAAAACTCTAGTTTGCTACTCGGTTTGTAGTAGAGAGAAGGGATAATCAGAGATTAAGTTGTTGCATACTACAATTACATTAATTGCATGACAAATGCGATTGGGTTGGGAATTATGAATAAATAATTGCACTGGAGAAAGTGGGTATGCTTAGTTTTACTTTATTTGCAATTGTTTACATTTTTAATTGCAATTTTGATGCTTACATGATATGATCTCTTGGTGTGATGGGTTGAGTCCACTATTATTATTCCCTTGTTTATGATTCTACTTTTTGCTCGAGGACAAGCAAAATCTTAAGTTTGGGGGTATTTGATGTGTCTAATTTATGCACAAATATTTGTACTGATTTACCAATAAAAATGGCTTGTTTTCGCTGATATTGTCTATAATTGATCTTATTTCTATATGATTTCATTTAATTAATTATTTTTGAAGAAATAATATTTTTGATGCAAAAAGTAAAGATTTGTGGAAAAAATCAACAAACAGAGTAAAATAATAGATTTATCAATTTTTATTGTTTTGTTGACTTAAAAGTGCGACAAATAATTTGTAAAAGGATTTTTATATGCTAATATGATATATAGTTAGTTTAATTAATTTTAAACTAATTAAATTTATTTTATTTAAAAATCCTAATTTCAGGTATTATTTTGTGTATGCAGAAGCACGTGGTGGGCAGAAAAGGCAGAAAAGAAAGAAAGAGAAATAAATAAATTCAGATCAATTAAAGGAAGGAAATAAATAAAGAGTGTGGACTTTTCTGCAAAAAGTGAAAACCCTAACTCTCTTTCCGTACTCTATAAATGCAAACCAAAGGAGAGAGGAGAAAGGTAGGAGGTGACGGCTAACAAACGAATAAAAAATAAATATATATTAATTCAAAAGAGAGAGATCTCTCTCTCTCTTCTCTGCTTGCGGGACGTAACAAAGAAAGAGGAGCAGCAGGCACACGTGACCACGGCTGGCATCACATCTGCTGGGCTCCACATGCACAGGAGGTGACAGGCGCTCCTTCTCTCTTCTCTACGTGTTGGCTCGACGAAACAAACGAAGAAGGCTCAGGCTGCAGGCGGGACCCATACGGGACAGCAGGCGGGTTCAGACGCCTGCTGTTTCCTTCGATCTGACGCACGACAGCTGGCGACACGTGGCGCCTCTGGTTTTGGGACACACGGCCGACAACGGCAGTGTGACAAACTGATGTGTTGATTTGACGGCGCGTGACAGCAACACCTTTGGCTCCGACTTTTGAGACAGAAATTTGGGTTTGCATTAATTTTAATTTCTTTTCGTATCTCTTATTCTCTATAAATGCAATCCCAAACAAAAATGAACTGAATTTATTGTTCTAGAGGCTAAGATGTAGCCGAATTTTGTAGAACACAAATTTTAATTTCTTATTATTACTCTATTTTTCCTGATTGTGTTTTAATTTTTATTATTTATGCGTACAACATGGTGGATAGACATTTGTATGATTTTTCAAATCATAAAGAGACCGAACAGGTGATTTGTGATTAATAAAAATTAAGACCGTATATTGGAGGACGTGACCGTAAAGAAATCTAATTTTTCAATTAATAATTTGATGGATAGGCGAATGATTAATTGAGAATAATTTTTAGACTACGTTGATAGAGTGGTTAATATCTTTAAGATTTTGGTCGACAATTTGGGAAAGATAATATTTTTATTTATAAGGAATAATAATTTGTGTGTGTGATAAACGAGGTGAACCAAGAGCCCTAGAACTAATTTTATCATTAAACAAAGTACAAGTGCTTCATCGTTTCACAGCCCTCTCCCTCTTCACCAATTTAGTTAGATTTAGTTAGATTAATTTAATTTAGTTATTTTATCCTTATAAAATTCGATCTTCCAAATAGTGATTCATCTAGCGATATCGGTACTCAGTAAAATATCTAGTCCCTGTGGGTTCGACACTCTACTCACCTATCTATATTACTTGTGCGATTTTGTACACTTGCAAATATTCAGCATCAAGTTTTTGAAAATAATTAATTAAATGAAATCATATAGAAATAAGATGAATTATAGACAATATCAGCGAAAACAAGCCATTTTAATAGGTAAATGAGTACAAATATTTGTATATAAATTGGACACATCAAATACCCCCAAACTTAAGATTTTGCTTGTCCTCGAGCAAAAAGTAGAATAATAAACAAGGGAATAATAATAGTAGACTCAACCCATCACACCAAGAGATCTTATCATGCAAGCATCAAAATTTCAATTAAAAATATAAACAATTGCAAATAAAGTAAAACTAAGCATACCCACTTTCTCCAGTGCAATTATTTATTCATAATTCCCAACCCAGTCGCATTTGTCATGCAATTAATGTAATTGTAGTACGCAACAACTCAATCTGTGATTATCCCTTCTCTCTACTACAAACCGAGTAGCAAACTAGAGTTTTTTTTTTTTTTTTTTTTTCAGTCTCTTCTCTAAGTTGTCACTTGCCTTTTGACGCGAATGCAAAATATTTGTGATGAATTCACCCGGTTACTCAACAAGTCACAAACTTACAGTGCTTTGCATACTCATATTTCAAGTTGCCGTTTTACGTAAAAGTAAACATTTGTGATGAATACCCCTAGTTACCAAGCAACTCAAAACATTGGAGTAGATTGACTTTATTCAATTTTATTATTATTATTATTATTATTATTATTTTCATTATTACTCTATTTACTTAAACTACGTTTAGGACTAGATCAAAGGGAATAATCACGAGAAAAAGCATCACATTTGTCTTTTATGTATAATAGCATGACCCACACAATTTTGTAAGGAATTTTGAAACTCAATAATCCTTAAGTAAATAAGTATGCTTAATATTGCTTTATAAAAAAAATTGTTTATACCAAAAAAAATTGTTTCAATGCTTATCACAATGAAGAACTCAAAAGTGTAATGGTGAGCTTAATTGAAATCCTTCTAAAATTTTGTTTTTCTTTTCTAAAATAATAAAAATAAAAATAAATTTGTAAACCTTCCCCCCAAACTTAAATATCACATTGTCCTCAATGGGAAAGAAAAAGAAAAACAAAAATAATGCAAAAAGTTTAGAATATCTCCCCTGATTCGTCTTTAAATTTCTGCACGCGCAGCGTTCAGTATTTTGGCGATATCTGGAGCTGTAGATGTCGAAATGGGCTGAATTTTTTTTTTTGGAAAGCTAAGACAATTGTCTACAACTTCTTTTTGAATCACTTTTCCAGATTCTGACTTCATACTGCTCAAAAACGGCCATCAATGAAGGTGTTCAAAACAGCTCCGCCTGGCGACTTTCAAAATTTGTGCAATCCTAAAAGATAAAATCAAAAATCAAAATAAAATAAACTAAAAGTTAAATCAAAACTAAATGCAATAAAATAAAACATGGGTTGCCTCCCAAGAAGCGCTAAGTTTTAAGTCTTCAGCCAGACATGGGGGTGAGATGGTTATGTAACGCCAAGATCCAACAACATTAACACATCCTTTCTAATTTTCCTCTTCAGATGTGGATCAGGTTCAAGTTCCAATTTGAGGCGTTTCCTTCTAGGTGATGATGTCTTTGATTCCCCCACCTCTTTGAATTTATGCTTCAAAAATGAATAAATAGAAGGTTCAGCATCCAAATAGATAACATTTTCAAAAATATTTTCTTTAACAGGTTCAAAAGTTGTTGAATTTGTTTGACATACTTCAATTGGTGATTTTTCAATGTCAGCCTTATGTTTCTCGCCCACAATTAAATCAATTTTACTTACTTGGAAAGATGACTGTTCTTCAGGAGAAAAATTTATGGAATTAAAAATATCAAAAGTTACTTGCTCATGCTGAATGTGTTCCTCCACAATTTGTTCAATCTCACTTTGCTTTTCAACCACTTTCTGTTCGCAATTTTCTTCTTGTGGTTGTTCAATTGTCTTCCCGCTTTCTAGTGTTATAGCCTCGACATGCTCCTTGGGATGGACAACTATTTTGTGTGGTAATGTTCCTGCAGTTTTTTCATTAAGAATATTTGAAATTTGACTAATTTGTACCTCAAGATTGTGAATGGAAGCCGAAGTTGAATTTGCAACATTTTGAATTGTCGAATCTGTCTTTTGTATGTATTGCTTGAGCATTTCTTCTAATGTTGGCTTCTTTTCTTGCTTTGGAAAATTTTGAGGTTGTATAACTGCTCCTTGATTGTTGTTCCATGGATAATTGGGGGTGTTTCTCCATCCTGAATTGTATGTGTTTCCATAATGATTGTTTTGCATTTGAAAATTTGACACAAAGTTTTCATGTTCGGCATTTGATGGAGCAAAAGGGTTCCCCACTTGGCAATCTATACTTGAATGGTTTCCTGCACAAAGATTACAAATGATATTAGATTGCATAACATTAAAATTTATATTTTCTACTTGTTTATATAAAATATCATTTTTTGCATTTAAAGTAGAAAAAGGATCAAGTTCAAAAACTCCAGCCACTTTTCTTGGCATCGTTCTCTCTGAAGACCACTGGTAATGATTTGATGCCATCTCCTCTAAAAGATCATAGGCTACTTGGTAAGTTTTGCTCATCAGTGCACCACCAGCTGCTGCATCAACCATAGATCTATGTGTAACTCCCAAACCATTATAGAATGTTTGCATTTGCAGCCATTTTGGTAGTTCATGATTAGGACACTTTCTCAATAACTCTTTAAACCTTTCCCATGCATCATACAAAGACTCAGTCTCAAATTGAGTAAATGTGCAAATATCATTTCTTAGCTTTGCGGTCTTTGCTGGTGGAAAATACTTGGCTAGAAACTTTTGTGCAAGTCCCTCCCAAGTAGTAATACTACCGGGTGGTAGATAATGTAGCCAAGCCTTCGCCTTATCTCGTAGGGAAAAAGAAAAGAGTCTCAGTCTAATTGCATCGTCTGATACACCTGTTGTACTTGAAAGTGTCACAAATTTCTAGAAAATCTGCAATGTGAGCGTAAGGATCCTCGTGTGGTAGTCCCCAAAATTGAACAGTCTGTTGAATCATTAGAATCATCGCCGGTTTAATTTCAAAATCGTTAGCTTCAATAATCGGCTTCTTTATGCTTGACTCATAAATTGAGGGCATAGCATAGTCTCTCAAAGGCCTATTTTCATCGTTCGCCATGGCAATGTACGTGTATGTCCTGAAATATCAGTATCGAAAAAGAAAAAAATAGAAAAACTAAAAAAATAAAATAAGAAAAATAAATAAAAGAAAAAGTTAGTCAAAAGAAAATAAAGATGTAAAATAATAATAAAAGAAAAATAATTACAAAAAAAAATCCAAACTAGCAATAATCTAGCAATTTTCAATATCAATAAAAGAATAACTAGTCCCCGGCAACGGCGCCAAAAACTTGATGCTGAATATTTGCAAGTGTACAAAATCGCACAAGTAATATAGATAGGTGAATAGAGTGTCGAACCCACAGGGACTAGATATTTTACTGAGTACCGATATCGCTAGATGAATCACTATTTGGAAGATCGAATTTTATAAGGATAAAATAACTAAATTAAATTAATCTAACTAAATCTAACTAAATTGGTGAAGAGGGAGAGGGCTGGGAAAACGATGAAGCACTTGTACTTTGTTTAATGATAAAATTAGTTCTAGGGCTCTTGGTTCACCTCGTTTATCACACACACAAATTATTATTCCTTATAAATAAAAATATTATCTTTCCCAAATTGTCGACCAAAATCTTAAAGATATTAACCACTCTATCAACGTAGTCTAAAAATTATTCTCAATTAATCATTCGCCTATCCATCAAATTATTAATTGAAAAATTAGATTTCTTTACGGTCACGTCCTCCAATATACGGTCTTAATTTTTATTAATCACAAATCACCTGTTCGGTCTCTTTATGATTTGAAAAATCATACAAATGTCTATCCACCATGTTGTATGCATAAATAATAAAAATTAAAACACAATCAGGAAAAATAGAGTAATAATAAGAAATTAAAATTTGTGTTCTACAAAACTCGGCTACATCTTAGCCTCTAGAACAATAAATTCAGTTCATTTTTGTTTGGGATTGCATTTATAGAGAATAAGAGATACGAAAAGAAATTAAAATTAATGCAAACCCAAATTTCTGTCTCAAAAGTCGGAGCCAAAGGTGTTGCTGTCACGCGCCGTCAAATCAACACATCAGTCTGTCACACTGCCGTTGTCGGGCCGCGTGTCCCAAAACCAGAGGCGCCACGTGTCGCCAGCTGTCGTGCGTCAGATCGAAGGAAACAGCAGGCGTCTGAACCCGCCTGCTGTCCCGTGTGGGTCCCGCCTGCAGCCTGAGCCTTCTTCGTTTGTTTCGTCGAGCTAGCACGTTGAGAAGAGAGAAGGAGCGCCTGTCACCTCCTGTGCGTGTGGAGCCCAGCAGATGTGATGCCAGCCGTGGTCACGTGTGCCTGCTGCTCCTCTTTCTTTGTTACATCCCGCAAGCAGAGAAGTGAGAGAGAGATCTCTCTCTTTAGAATTAATATATATTTATTTTTTATTCGTTTGTTAGCCGTCACCTCCTACCTTTCTCCTCTCTCCTTTGGTTTGCATTTATAGAGTACGGAAAGAGAGTTAGGGTTTTCACTTTTTGCAGAAAAGTCCACTCTTTCTTTATTTCCTTCCTTTAATTGATCTGAATTTATTTATTTCTCTTTCTTTCTTTTCTGCCTTTTCTGCCCACCACGTGCTTCTGCATACACAAAATAATACCTGAAATTAGGATTTTTAAATAAAATAAATTTATTTAGTTTAAAATTAATTAAACTAACTATATATCATATTAGCATATAAAAATCCTTTTACAAATTATTTGTCACACTTTTAAGTCAACAAAACAATAAAAATTGATAAATATATTATTTTACTCTATTTGTTGATTTTTTCCACAAATCTTTACTTTTTGCATCAAAAATATTATTTCTTCAAAAATAATTAATTAAATGAAATCATATAGAAATAAGATCAATTATAGACAATATCAGCGAAAACAAGCCATTTTTATTGGTAAATGAGTACAAATATTTGTGTATAAATTAGACACATCAACATGACGCATCATGCAGAGCCTATGGACAATTTAGCCTCCATCATGGAACGATGGCACCACCTGTAGTCACCAAACACTCCACAAGCGTCGCCACCAGGACGATAATTCTGTAATAGTGTTCACGTCATGACATGATGAATCAAGCAGGCAACCTGTGAATCACTCTCACACCACCAATCCGATGGCCCTCGAATCAAGCAGGCAACCTATGAATCACTCTCACGCCACCAATCCGATGGCCCTCATACTTGTGTTTTTCTCTTACTTTCATCACATCTTCACTATGTATCTAATCCTTAATTATTTGAATCATGAATAAAATCTACACTCTAGAGTTAGCACTCCCTCTATACCGGTCTTAAACATCAATTCAACAACACGACCTAAACTTGGTCTTTTCATCTCATCATCTTATCTCAAAAGAATTTATTTAATGCCAATATAAGGCTTAGCTACACTCTAGTCTTTAATCTCATTTCATGTTTACAGAATTGAGTATTCACTCATAAAATCTTTCATAGTTCAACATGATCTTCTATTTCATTTTCATGTACCATTTCATGCATAAAACGATAAAATTCATTTTTCAACTTATCACATTCATAATTTATCTTTCACATAATTTCTCTTATTCTCATAGTATCATTCCTTCATTATTAAGCCCAAAAGTCACACTTAACTTTACTCAAACTTTTCCATTACACAAATCTCATTTTAACTCTTTATTAAAAATTCTTTAAATAAAAATATTCATTTTTCTTTATCTAATCAATAGTTCAATCTAATAATTTGTATCAGTTTCTTCCTTGAAATAGTCTTCATTCTCACTTACAATAAGCCAAAAAGTTATAGAAAAATTCTCATGAAGCCTAGACATTATTAGAGTCTTTCTAGTATTTTTTCTCAATTTTTAGTTCAGTTTAAAAGCTCTTAAAAATAATTAAACCCCAAAAAAATCATATATTTTTAATAAAAACTAAGTTTAGGTTTCGAACCCCCAACCCGAGGCTGACGTCAGCGCTACAATAGCGCTCTGTGGCACGACCGAAGACCAACAAGTCCAAGCACCGAAGCGATATAAGATGGGCTTAAGTCCATATAGGTCGACTCTGTGTTATTCGGATTTTTTTAAAAAGAAAAAGAAATAAAAGGGCTCTGCCAGTTTCGAACCCGCAACCAAAGACCAACCCAGTGCTACAGTAAGCGCTCTAATATGCACCCGAAGACCAGTAGGTCCAAGTGACTCGCCCGTCATGAAAACGAGTTGGGTTGTTTATGATCCAATTCTCTGTTTATTACTAATTTTTCATAATTCAAAAACTTTTGGTTCTTTTCTTCTCTTTTTGTATCAAAAGTTTCCAGATTATAAACGATAGAGATTTATAGTAAAACAGTATTTTAATAGTCATTATTTGACTTGAAAAACATGAATTTTTAGTTCTATTTTATGCTCTATGTCCATAATTTCGACATTGAGAATGATCCCAATTCTTACATAATTTATAAACAAAGTTTCCACAAAATACTACTTTTTTACTTGTTGTTATTCTACAATATTTTTAGAACATAAATTCCTCTTTTTCCACACTAGTATTACATTAATTTAGACAATAAGGTTTCAAAGGTGCATTTAATCAACTAGTCATCTTATAAACACAGTCTTCTCAATTTAGCATGACTCAAACATATATTTCATGGCAACATGATAAATTCTAGCATAGAAATCACAATTTTATCAACTAGCAATCAATTTACCAAGCAATCACTTTATCTACAATTTATCTCTATTTAAACAAACATGTGGCCAATCTAATTAGTTTTTTTCTTAGCAATTTTATCCATCCAAACCCTAGCATGATGTCTAAAGTAGAAGCATGAGAAATCACCCACCTATTTGGAGAAAAAGGAATAGAAAGCTCCTAGAAATCTCCTAGAACACACGAAGGGATTCTTCTCCTCCTAGATTGTGCCACCAAAAGTCTCCTCCTCCTTGTGCTAGATGGAACCCGATCCCTCTCCTTGCTCCTTGGTGTAGGGCCGACCTCTCTTGGAAGAACAAACACACAAAAAATCTCTCAATCTTTTACTCACCAAAAATTTTTTTACTCACTATAATTCTTTTCTTTCTTTCTTTCTTTATCAAATTTTCTAATGTACTACATGAAAAGAACTAGGGGGTATTTATACCTTTTTGAAAGCAAAATAGATGGCTAGGATTGATCTAGATGGTTAGAGATAGAGGGCTAGGATGTATTAGGGAGTTGTAGCAACCACCCATCAATACATAACCACCCCAATCCACTACACCACTCTCTCCATCTCTCTTGCTTCCATCCAGCCAAACATAGCACACGAGGTACACATGCTAGTGCAATGCATGTGTCTCACCTAGTACCCCCTATTTATTAGTTGTACAAGATTAATTAATTAATTGTCTACCAAATTAGTCTACACTACATGTTATGACAGTTAAAAGATAAATTAACTAGTGGGCTCAAAATTAGTGGGCCTTAGATCCAAGGGTTATTAATAAAAAAATAATTAATTAATTAGGATAGGCTAGATTGGACAATTAGGCCTAGGCTTTTAAAATAAAAGCGAAGGATTAAAATATTTGTTCATGTTTATTAAAAGAAATAATTTTTTAGGAAAATGCATATGAATTTGTACGTGCTAAACACGTAAAATCAACAAACTCCTAATTAATTATAATTGAAAACTTGGGATATTACACCAAATGCTAATGTCTGCAAAACAAAATCCACAATCCACTTTGGCACTAACAGGACGAGAATATTTGCAAGAGATATTAGATGGTTCCGTATACAAGTGTCATCGCATGTTCCGTATGAACCAAGAATGCTTTCTGGCATTGTGTGATTTTCTTAAAAATAGCAACTACCTTAAGGAGTCTCAACATAGGCATGTGTCTATTGAGGAAAGTGTTGCCATTTTTTTTTACATTGTCAGTCATAGTCACAGAATAAGATGGGCTACTGATCGGTTTCAACATTTGACAGAAATTATCATTCGACAATTTAAAATTATGTTGACAGGTTTGGCAAGAGCAGCAACTGTAGATTCTTGATTTTGATTACTAGGGTTCTGTGGTTGGTTATGGGAAGGTTTTTCTAAAGTTTTTCCAAAAATTATATATGTTTGCAAAAAAAAAAAAGGTTTTTAATTTGTATCTTGCTTGTTATGAAGAATTATGCCCCCAGAGCCCTATATATTATTGCCTGTGTGATGTTGAATGATTTGGCTTGGGGAGGAGTGATATATATTACAGGTACATTGATTTTTGTAATTGTTTGCAGATTTCCATAAGGAACATCTGTAAAATGGCAAATAATTCAGGGGAAACTCTGCCGAAAATTTTATTGAAAATCCATGAGTATTTTTCTAAGTAAGACATGGTGTAGATATGAAATAGATTATGTTAGAGATCATTTGAATAAGGAATAGTTAAAAAAAAATTGGGGGTGTTACAGTTTGGTATCAGAGCCTAGGTTAACTAGGAATTCTTGTTAATTCTAGTGATCTGGTCATGTGTGTATGGGTTCATTTTCGCTAAATAGATAAGGTGAAGTTTGCAACAAGATACACATATGTTCTATTTAACACGTCTCTTGCAGTGTGTACCCAAAGCTTTCAAGGTGCAAGAGCAAGCGACAAGACAAATGTCACTCAAAGCTTCAAAACATTTTCAAAGTGATAAGCTCAAGAACAAAAGAGTGTCTATGTAAATTGATGTACAAAATTGTAATCTTTGATATGTTTGCTTAGACATCTTGTAATAGCCTTGATGCACACACACACACATCCCCTAGGACTAAAATAAAGTTTATTAAAAATAAAAAATGTCAAATTCAAGCTTGTATGAGTTCAGCACTCAAGTAACAGTCGACTTACATTGCTAAGCAGTCGACTGTTCAAGTACGAAACAATCTGAACTTACTCAAGCTCTGACCAGTCGACTCCTTTGGCAACCCAGTCGACTACTCGAGCAGCTTTGACAGTTTTCTAAGTATTTAAATTTTTTTTTCGAATTCAAATATTTTCTACCATTTGATGGCATTCGTTAACTGTTTTCCAACGACTCTGGAGTGTCTACTCTATAAATAAAGTTCAGATTTCACTTGGAAAAGGTTACCTATTTTGCATTTAACAAGTATTTGTTTTTTGTTCAAGTGTTTATGAAAAACAACTCAACGTTTTCAAAGAACACACATTCTCTTAGACTTGGTTCTCTAATCTTAGTCTTGTATAACAACGATTAAGTTCAAGACTGCGATTAGAAGTTGACCTATAGCCTCAATACAAAAAGCACATTAAAAAATCAAGGCTCTAGGTGTCGTAATTTTTGATTTCTTTGTTGTTCACTCTCGGGTTGTGAGAGTGGTCCTCTCGGTTGGAGAGAAGGGCTCTTGGTGTAGAGTTAGTGTTCACTCTAGGTTGTAGAGTGGGGTTTTGCTCTCTCTAGTGGTGAGAAAGGTCTACGGGTTTGGCATAGTTGTTGCCGTCGCAGGGTATTCTTGTAATTCTTTTCAAGAATAGTCAAAAATCCCAGGTGGGTTGCTTGGGAACTGGACGTAGGTCGGGAGGACCGAACCAGGATATATCGCTGTGTTAGCATTGCTGATTCTATGTGGTTTGATCTTTCTAACTTGTAAATTTAACTTCGCTGCATTTTATTTCTGTCTATGTCTGATCAGTCGACTGGTAGTCCTATTAAGTCGACTTATAGACTCGTTGTTTTTCAAGTTGATAAAGTCTCTTTTTATCTGTTGATTCAGTTGACTGGTTTTGTGTCCCAATCGACTTAACAGGTGTTTCAAGTTGAATAATTTTAATAATTTTTTAATAACACTATTCACCCCCCCTCTAGTGTTATCTGCCTTGCATACAGGATCCAACACTTGGTATCAGAGCCTGGTTAATCGCAATGGCATCTACTTCTTATTCAAATGCAAATCAATACCACGAAGGTCAATCTACATAACGGCCACCTCTCTTTGATGGAACAAACTACAATTACTAGAAATGTAGAATGAAGATTTACTTACAACCCATCAACTATGAGATCTGGAACATGACCGAGACGGAGTATACGTTGCCTACTCTTCCCTATGTTCAATGGAATGACAATATGAAGAGTAATACCATGAACAATGCAAAGATGATGAATTCCCTCTTTTGTGCACTTACCAAAGAAGAATTCAACCGTGTGTCAACCACAACAACGGCATACCAAATATGGCATACTCTTGAGGTTACACATGAAGGCACAAATAAGGTCAAAGAATCTAAAATTTATGTTCTTGTTCACAGGTTCGAGATGTTTCGAATGAAGGAGAATGAAAGCGTATTGGAGATAATAACAAGATTTACCGACATCACAAACTCCCTTGTGGCTCTTGGTAAAACAAATACTCAAGCGAAAATGGTGAGAAAGGTTCTTCATGCTCTTACCCCCGAATGGGAAAAGAAGACTACTGCAATTGAAGAAGCCAATGATTTAACACAACTTTCGCTTGAAAATCTTATTGGAAATCTAATGGCTTATGAAGTACAATTGGAGGATTGGAGGACCGCTAGAAGGACTTACAACCGCAACAAGCTAAGAAGAAAACCATTGCTTTTAAGGCTAATTCTGAATCAGAAGATGATGAAGATGATGAAGAAGAAATGGCTGTGTTCACAAGGAAATTCAAAAAAATTTCTTCGCAAAGGTATATTTAATTCAAGATTAAATGATACTAATGAACCTCCTACTTGTTTCAAATGCAATAAGATAGATCATATGAAGAAGGATTGTCCATTGGAGAAGGCAAAGTTTAAAGGCAAAGTCTCAAACTTCAAGAAGGACAAATTTACCAAGAACCAGTACATGAAGAACAAGAAAACCTACCAAGCAACGTGGGATGATAGTGATTCATCTTCAGAAGAAGAAAATGAGAAATCTAATAAAGTTGCAAACGTGTGCTTCATGACAAATCAAAGCGATATAAGTGATAGTATAGATTCTAGTGATTTGTTAGAAGCTTTTAATGAAACTTTTCATGAATTAAAAAAAGAGAAAATAAAAGGTAAGAATCTAGAGAAAGTTAATCAAACTCTTTCTTAAGAAAATCTTGATTTACAAGTTGAAGTCAAGTCTTTAACTTCTCGTATTTCCAACTTGGATATAGATCTTATATCTCTAAAAAAAAATTATGAAGAGATATCTAAGATTGTAGCTAAGTTCAATAAGAGAAAAGAGAATTTAAATGAAGTTCTTCAAAATCAAGTTCAGTCTAATAAAAGATTTGGACTTGGTTTTCAAAAAAATCTTGAAAAAGGTCATTCTTCTAATAATACTAGTAATAACAAGCTTTATTCTACTTCTAGTGTAAAGAATAAGTTGAATGATTTCTTTGAAAAGCCAAAAAGTCTTTTTAATCATGAAAATGGAAAGTTTTCCGAAAAGACCAGTCGATTGGCCCTCACATAAGTCACCAGTCCAGAAGGATGCAGTCTTATTCGAAAATACAACAGCCTCATATAAGTTGACTAGCTTCACCTCCCAGTCAACTGAAGTCATAACACAATCGACCGAAGGGTAAAAATAAGTCGAATGGACAGTGTAAAAATATTTGGGTTCCAATCAATCTGTGTCTAAATGAAAAGATATCTTACATAAATTCCTTTGTAAATAATGTTTGTAATTCTGTTAATTTTAAACCTTCATATGGGGATAAATCAAACTCACTTTGGGTTTGGTTTCCCAAGCACTAATCTTTTCACGGATCCAATGAAAAGGGTACTATATTCACAAATAATATTTTGTAGGTACCTAAAAGGGAACGATGGATACTTGACAGTAGATGCTCTAAACACATGACTGGCCATGCACACTTGCTCTCTTCCATTCAATATATAGATGGAGGAACTATTACTTTCGTTGACAATAACAAAGGAAAAATCGTCGGAATATGCATGGTTGGTAAGAATACTAATCCTATTATTGAAGATGTACTCTTAGTTAGTGATTTAAAGCATAACCTGTTAAGCATTAGTCAATTATGTGATAAGGGTTATAAGATAGTGTTTGAAAAAGATGCATGCTTGATTTATGACTCTTCTTTGCAAAATGTGATTTTTCAAGGTATTAGAAAAAGAATAACATATATGAACTTTGTTTAAAAACAAATGAGTTTTCGAATGATTTTTGCTTAGTTGCCTCGAACAACGATTCTTGGCTTTGGCATAAAAGATTTGGATATGTAAACATGAAAAATATCGCTAAAATCTCTAAGAATAACATAGTTAAAGAACTGCCAAAATTATCTTTTAAGAAAGATAAAATGTGTGATGCATGTCAACTAGGGAAATAAGTAAAATCCACTTCTAAAACAAAGGAAATGATTTCTACTAGTAAGCCTCTCAAATTGATCCATATAGATTTATTTGGTCCTACTAGAGTCGCTTCCTTAAATAAAAGTAGATATATATTTGTTTTAGAGTCGCTTCCTTAAACTAGAGAGCTGCTCCCTCGCTCCCAACCTCTAATCTGACCTAATTGACTGCATTCGCCGTAATGTCGACCTCTTCACCTGGAAGCCCTCCGACATGCCCGGAATCTCCGAAGACCTGATCATGCACAAACCGAGCGCGATCCCCGGCTCGAAGCCTATCGTCCAGAGGCGACGTAAGTTCGCCCCGGAGAGGCAGCAGGAGGTGAAAGTGGAGGTGGATAAACTCTTGTCCGCTCGTTTTATACAGGAGGTCAGCTACCCTGAGTGGCTGGCAAACGTCGCGATGGTCAGAAAGGGAGCGAGAGCTGGAGGATCTGCATAGACTTTACTGACCTCAACAAGGCGTGCCCCAAAGATCCGTTCCTTCTCCCCAGCATCGACGCTCTGATCGACGCAACATCGGGTCACGAGCTCCTTTCTTTCATGGACGCCTTCTCAGGCTACAACCAGATCCGAATGTTCCCCCTGATATAGCCAAGATGTCCTTCGTCACGGACCAAGGTCTTTATTGCTACCAGGTTATGCCCTTTGGGCTGAAGAATGCTGGTGCTACTTACCAGAGGCTCGTCAATCGAGTCTTCAAGGAACAAATTGGTCGCAACATGGAGGTGTATGTCGACGACATTCTCGTCAAAAGCCAGCAGGGACAGGATCACGTTGCCGACCTGGAAGAAGCCTTTGGGGTCCTTCGGACCCACAATATGAGACTCAATCCGGCGAAGTGTGCATTCGGCAGCTCCTCAGGGAAATTCCTCGGGTTCGTCGTCAGCCAGCGCGGCATCGAAGCAAACCCTGAGAAAATCTAGGCCATAATAGACATGGCCCCTCCTAGAAACACCAAAGAAGTCCAGAGGCTCATGGGAAGACTGGCGGCCATCGGCTGTTTCCTCTCCAAGTCCGGAGAGAAGTCCCTCCCATTCTTCAAGGCCGTGTGCGGAACCGAGGGCTTCGAGTGGGGTACTCAGCAGCAAGAGGCGTTCGCCCAATTGAAAGAGTACCTCGCCAACCCTCCTCTCCTCAGCAAGCCCGAACCAGGCGAGCCACTCTGGCTTTACCTTTCGGCTTTGGAGAATGTGCTCAGTGCTGTTCTCGTCTGAGAAGAAGATGGAGTCCAAAAGCCGCTATACTACGTGAGCAAGGTTCTGCTCGCCGCCGAGACCAGATACTCAAAAATGGAGAAGGTAGCATACACCCTGGTCATGGCCGCACGGAAGCTTTGTCCCTATTTCCAGGCGCATTCAATTCAGGTGCTCACAGACTAGCCTCTAAAGGCCGTCCTCTACACACCCGAGAGCTCCGGACGACTGGTCAAATGGTCGATCGAGCTCAGTCAATACGACATCGGCTATCAGCCAAGGACGGCCATCAAAGGGCAGGCCCTCGTTGAGTTCATCACAAAGTGCACCATCTCCGAGCAACCTAAAAGTGGGGAGGCCGACCAGACATGGGAAGTTTACGTCGACGGCTCTTCCTGCGAAGCAGGGAGTGGTGCGGGCATCATTCTGCAAGGTCCTGACAATTTCCTCCTTCAATATTGCCTCTGCCTCAACTTACCAGCCTCTAATAACGAGGCTGAGTATGAGGCCATGATTGCCGGGCTCACCCTAGAGCATCGAGCAGGCACCAGATAGATCAGGGTCTTCAGCGACTCTCAGCTCGTGGTCAACCAGATTACCGGAGAGTACGAGACCCGTGACGATCGGATGATCAGATATTTAGCCGTGGTCCAGTGGCTATTGGCGTCCTTTGACGAATCCGCCGTGTTAAGGATCCCCAGAGAGCAGAATGCCCAGGCCGATGCCCTGTCAAAATTAGCTTCCTCATTCTTCGAGGGTCTCGATCGCACTATCCCGATCGAAGTGCTTCTGAAGCCGAGTACTGACCTCCTCGAGACCCTCTGCATCGAAAACGGAGCTCTCCCTGACGATTGGACCACTCCCATCAAGAAGGTTTTAATCCAAGGAGAGCTCCCCGAAGATCGAGTCGAAGCAAGGCGGATCAGGATCCGTTCAGAAAGGTTCGCCATGATCAGCAAAACCCTCTTCAAAGGTCATACACCACGATGGACAGAAGACCCTACCTCCGCTGTTTAACCCTCGACGAAGCAAAGTACGCTTTCAAGGAGCTCCATGAAGGAATTGGCGGGTGCCATATGGGAAGCCGCTCACTTGTGCGAAAGGCTCTGAATCATGGGTACTACTGGCCCACAATGCTACAAGATGCCTTCGCCCTGGTCAAGAAGTGTGGCCTCTGCCAACAATTTTCCCCTGTGAAAAAGGCTCCGCAAGTGAACCTCCGCTCCCTGGACAGTCCGACTCCCTTTGCTATGTGAGGGATGGACCTGGTAGGCCTATTTCCGAAAGCAACGGGCCAACGAAAGTTTCTCATAGTGGCAATCGACTACATCACGAAGTGAATCGAGGCCGAGCCACTGGCCACGGTCACCGAGCAGCTGACCCAACAATTTTTCTGAAAACACATAGTCTGCCGGTTCGAGATCCGACAAGTGCTCATCATAGATAATGGGACTCAATTCACGGGTAAGAATTTCCAAAAGTTCTGAGAAGATCTCAGGATCCAGCAGCATTTTTCTTCGGTATGCCACCCACAGTCAAACGGCCATACTGAGAACGCGAACCTCCAAATCCTTGATGGTCTCAAGAAATGACTTGATAACTCTTCCAAGGGGTTATGGGTCGATGAGCTACCGAGCATTCTCTGGGCCCACCGAACGATAAAGAGAATCCCCATGGGAGAGTCACCATTCAATCTGACATATGGCGCGGAGGCCATCATTCCCCTTGAGATCGGGCTCCCTTCGCCTCGGATCATGGCCTTCGACGAAGTAAGCAACTTGGCACAGCTACGTGCCGACCCGGATCTTATAGACGAGGTAAGGGAGAAGTCTGCAATCAGAAGAAACACCTACCAACAGTGGATCAAAAGGTTCTACAACAAAAGGTGCTTCCCACCAACATCAAGTTGGGGGGCCTCGTCCTCCGGAAGCTGGCAGTATCTAACCCCGGCCAAAAGAGAAAACTGGCCCCAAACTGGAAAGACCCGTATAAGGTATCCGAGGTTGTACGCCCGGGCACGTACCGCCTCACTGACCCAGAGGGCAAGACTGTCAAGAGGCCCTGGAAGGCAGAGTACCTCATCAAATTCCTCGAAGGGGAGGACTAGCCTCTACAGCCAATGTAAATTATGAAATGTGTAATCGGCACGTCGTGCCTTGTTTTGTAAGGTCAAAGTCTATTGTAATTATGCCAGCTTTCTTAAAACAAGCTTTGGCTTCGTATTAGCTCTTTTTGAAAACATGTCCCGCGCTCGGCACTCGAAAGAAACCATGAGCCACAAAAAGCTTCTCTTACAAGCTTAGCGCTCGGTGCTCGGATGTCACCACAAGCTATAAAAAGCTTCTCTTACAAGCTTAGCACTCGGTGCTCGGATGTCACCGTGAGCCACAAAATGCTTCTCTTACAAGCTTAGCGTTCGGTGTTCGGATGTCACCGCGAACCACAAAAAACTCCTCATACAAACTCGGGGCTCAGCTCCCGGACGACACCTCGAGCCAGAAGAAAAAATATCCATCACCGGCTTCTCTCAGGTATGGGGGCTCGGCATCTGCCTCGGGCATGGTTTGGGCTTGTTCAAGCCCATCAACCTATGTGCTCGGTGGAACCCGCCATTTACACTCGTGCTATCTACCCGAGAACAGGTGTGGGGGCTCATCATCGACCTCGAGCAAGGCGTTGGCTTTTTTCAAAGCCATGCGACCTTTACGCTCGGCAACGACCTTCAGCTATGCTCATCACCGGCTTCTCTTAGGTATGGGGCTCAACATCTACCTCGGGCATGGTTTGGGCTTGTTCAAGCCCATCAACCTATGCGCTTGGCAGCAACTGCCAGCTACACCCGTGCTATCTACCCAAGAACAGGTGTGGGGGCTCATCGTCGACCTCCATGCGACCTCTATACTCGGTGACGACCTTCAGCTACGCCCATCACTGGCTTCTCTAAGGTATGGGGGCTCAACATCGGTCTCGGGCATGGTTTGGGCCTTTTCAGGCCCACCAACCTATGTGCTCGACGATCACCGCCAGCTACACCAGTGCTATTTACCCGAGAACAGGTGTGGGGGCTCATCGTCGACCTTGAGCAAGGCGTTGGCTTTTTTCAAAGCCACGCGACCTTTATGCTCGGCGACGACCTTCAGCTACGCCCATCACCGGCTTCTCTAAGGTATGGGGGCTCGGTATTTGCCTCGGACATGGTTTGGGCTTGTTCAGGCCCATCAACCTATGCGCTCGGTGGCAACCGCCAGCTACACCCGTACTATCTACCCGAGAACAGGTGTGGGGGCTCATCGTCGATCTCGAACAAGGCGTTGGCTTTTTTCAAAGCTACGTGACCTTTACGCTCGGCAACGATCTTCAGCTATGCCCATCACTGGCTTCTCTAAGGTATGGGGGCTCGGCATCTGCCTTGGGCATGGTTTGGGCTTATTCAAGCCCATCAACTTATGCGCTCGGTGGCAACCGCAAGCTACACCCGTGCTATCTACCCGAGAACAGGTGTGGGGGCTCGTCGTCGACCTCGAGCAAGGCGTTGGTTTTTTTCAAAGCCACGCAACCTTTACGCTCAGCAACGACCTTCAGCTATGCCCATCACTGGCTTCTCTGAGGTATGGAGGCTTGGCATCTACCTCGGGCATGGTTTGGGCATGTTCAGGCCTATCAACCTATGCGCTCGGTGACAACCGCTAGCTACACCCGTGCTATCTACTCGAGAACAGGTGTGGGGTCTCGTCGTTGATCTCGAGCAAGACGTTGGCTTTTTTCAAAGCCACGCGACCTTTACGTTCGGTGACGAACTTCAGCTATGCCCATCATTGGTTTCTCTAAGGTATGGGGGCTCGGCATCTGCCTCGGGCATGGTTTGGGCTTGTTCAGGCCCATCAACCTATGCGCTCGGCGGCAACCGCCAGTTACACCCATGCTATCTACCTGAGAACAGGTGTGGGGGTTCGTCGTCAACCTCGAGCAAGACGTTGGCTTTTTTCAAAGCCACGCGACCTTTATGCTCGGTGATGACCTTCAGCTATTCCCATCACTGGCTTCTTTAAGATATGAGGGCTCGGCTTCGGTCTCGGGCATGGTTTGGGCCTTTTCAGTCCCACCAACCTCTGCGCTCGGCGATCACCACCAGCTACACCCGTGCTATCTACCCGAGAACAAGTGTGGGTGCTCATCGTCGACCTCGAACAAGGCATTGGCTTTTTTCAAAGCCACGCAACCTTTACGCTTGGCGACGACCGTCAGCTACGCCCATCACTGGCTTCTCTAAGGTATGGGGGCTCGGCATCGGCCTCGAGCATGGTTTGGGCCTTTTCAGGCCCATCAACCTATGCGCTCGGCGATGACCTCTGGCTACACCTATACTATCCATCAAGACGTGCAAGTGAGGGATCGGTGTCGCCCTCGGGCAAGGCCTTGGCTCTTTCAAGCCATACCTTTTTATGCCCGGTGACGACCGTCAAGCCACGACCGTTTCAAAAGTTTTCATTAAGGTTTAGGGCGCCTGCCTTCGGCAAACGCCCCGAGCCCCGGACCGTTGGTTGATCCACCTCTCACCTGCGAGCAACTCGGGGTTTACGGCTTTCAGAGCCAAAACCCCGAATTGTTCGAGGGCGATAGGGGAGCCACCGACCCAGGACTCTCACCGAGCCTCCGAACCAATTGATCGGCCCACCACTCACCAATGAACAACCCAGGGTTTATGGCCCTCAAAGCCAAAACCCCAAATTGTTCGAGGGTGATTGGTGCGCCACCAATCCGGAACTCTCGGACCACAGTTCTACTTCTAGGATGCCCGCCTTCGGTAGACACCCGAATCTTATGGCAGATGAGTCAATCTCAATTCCTGATAAAAACAATGAGGAGATGGGGGTTATATAGCCCCCTGAGAAGCAAATTTATTGCATCGGTAAGTCCAAACGTTGGAAGGCGAATCGTCGCCATTAATGCTTATCGGAAGGCGAAACGCCACTCATTGGGCGTTGCCTACAAGAAACTATGGTGCGGCCTTTTTGCCTCGGCGGTGACACCCTACGAGGCCGAGAACGGCGACAATCCTCACTCAATGAATCGTCAAAGTCAAAGAGGTCGGGAGTTTTTTATTAACTCATAGAGCGCAGGAAACAGCCGCCCAAATACAATGAGAAGCTTACAATTCACTCATCGCTCAGCTAAAAACTCAAATTCGGCGTTTTCCTCGGGTTCCTTCTCACGCTCGTCCGATCCAACCAGGGAAGGCTCTCCAGCAACTGAGCTTTCCGCATCGCCAGGCTCGGCCCCCTCGAAGAAAAATGTCGGAGAAAGTCCTAGTACGGAATTGCTCGCCTCCTCGATTAAACTGGCACCTAGCATCAGCTTCAACCTGTAGATCTCCAACTCTTTCTCAACAATAGCCTCACCAAGAAAAGACTCCAAAGTCGACCGCCCACTCGAGGCATCGAGATCGACCAGCTCGTCTCAACTGCCCACCAGTCCCGGTCGGCTATGGCTTTCTTCAGACGAGTGACCTCTAAGCTGAGCTCTCTAGACTTGTTCATGAAGTAATTCACTACGGCCGCTCGGTCCCGAGCCTGTTTACGTTGGCGAGCCAGAGCACTCTCCATGGCCCCCAGCCCAGCTCGGACCAAAGAAACCTCGGCAGAACCAAGGTCGGCGCCGAGGATCTCATGCGTCTATCAAAAAGACGGGAAAAACAACAAGTCACAAAGGAGACTAAAAAAAACACAAGTCATGAAGCATTGGCCAAAAATCATCTTGTATTAAGTTCAAAAATTTGTACAACAAAATGTGGTGGCCAGTCCGCAGAAGGCATTTACAAAATCAAAAAACGACCTAAACTATGCTTGATGGGGGAGGGGGGAGGGGGGGTGGCACCTCTTCGTCAGCAGGGTTGCCCCTGACCTCCTCTTGATGAGGGTCCTCCGATTCCTCATCGTCACCGGGCATGGGCGGATGCTTTGGCTGCCAGTTTTAATGCAGATGATCCACCCGTTTGTCCGGGTAAATCAGCGCGAAATGTTCCTTTGCCTTGGCACAGGCCTCGTCCGGGACCGTGATCAGAGTATTCGCCATGGAGATCTGCGTCTCTCCCATGGCCTTCTTCAGCTTTGCGACCTCTACCCGGGCCTTCTCCTTAAAATGTTCCAGCTCGTCCCTGTGATGGCCCATAATCGAGTCCATCTGAGCATCATGGATCGCCTCCTTGTCCCGGGCCTCCTTTAGCTCAGCCGTGAGCTTAGAGACCTTGCTGAAGTGCTTCTCCACATTCTTCCTCTCAACAAGGACCTCATTCTCCATGCACCGGTAGTAGTGCTGCCCACGGAGTAACGCCTGGCCAAAGAAGAACAAGTTAGAAAAATCCTGAACTCTAAAATTCTGCGCGCCCGAAAAACAACAAGCACTTACCGAGAATTGCGCCTGAGCCCACCACGTGTAGGCCGCCTCGGACGTCTGCATCGCTAGGGTCATTCGGTCCCGCTCTGTGGCGATGTGCTCTGTCACCTCCATAGCCACCGAGCCCTGGAGCAGGGTGTCCCCTACCTTCACTCCCCAGCTCGGGACATACTGCTGTTAACTCTACCTCTCTACCATCTATGCAGAGTCTGGGCAAAAGGGCGGAGGCCTCTGCTCTTGAGCCTCTACCGACCTCTTACTTCCGGAGCTTGCCCCCGGCTCTTTCCTTGACCTCGACGAATGACGAGGCCTCTTCACCCTCTTCAGGGGCGGTTGCTCGGTAGCCGGCACCGGTACCTTACCGGGTCCTGCGGCCGACGCTCCGCTCTTCTCCTGCGCGGCCTTCTTCGCCGCTTTGGCCCTTCTCTTGGCCGCTAATTCTACTATTGCGTTTCGGGTATCCAGCTCCTTGGCCGACATTTCTACAAAAAGAAAAAGTTAACATGTTAACGAAAAGACAGAAAGAAATACAGTATAGAAACAAAAACATACTAGGGTTGGCCGGGCTCAGTCTGGCTCGGGCGAGGTGTAGCTCCGTGACACGAGGACACCCGATGCTATGACCCTCCACGATCTTATCGACCATCGCCCAGTCCCTCTCAGTCAAGTCCTTCCGCTTCGGTGGCTTATGATTCGGCTTTTTGAAGTTTTAAACGGTAGGAATGTCCCAAGGCTTCTCGCTCCAGACAATGAAGTACTTCTCCTTCCAACCCTTGATGTAGTCCGGATGGCCGTGCATCACCTTCTTGTGGGGGCGGGGCGAAAGATAGAAAATCCCCTCCTGGTCCCTGAGAGAACTTATCCCCAGGATGGCTCGGAAGTAGGACAGCCTCGGCGTAATCCCCTTCTTCTGACACTTCAAAATAAAACTCACTAAGTGTTTCCCAGAGTTGGGACCGTACCGCATCGGGCTCAGCTCCCCCCAGTTCAGCACCCTCTTGATGAACGGGTGCAACGGAAGCCTCAACCCCGAGGCAAAAGCGTCATCAGGGAACATACAGAAGCTCAGTTCAAGCGCGGTTGTCGGACAGATCCCTGGGTTCGGCACCAGAAGCTCGAACTCTCGAGGAATGAAGTAGGCCGCCCTCAGGATGGGCAAGTAGTCCCTCGGCACGACACACTTCACGCTGTCCATCTTGATCATGGGCTCGCCCTCGTCCCTCAACAATGAAGTATACGCCAGAAGATCCTTCACGTCGTCAGGATACATTCTGATCGATCATGGATTCTTGATGGAGAGAAGGGGGTACGTAAACCCAGATCCATACTCATACTTATCCTTCTCAGTCGGGCTATCAGGCCGTATCCACTTCCTTTTCCTTCTTCGGGGGCGATCTTTTCTATCAGGGGAAGGGGTCGCTAGTGGAGGCAATGGTGGAAGGTCGACATCTCCTTCCTCTACCTCCTCCGCGGTCCCCCCACCTCGCCACGGTCACTCCCACTCTCAGTCCCTTGCTCGGACTCCTCCTTATCACCACCCTCCTCGACCTACTCCTCTTCTTCTGGGCCTTCTTCTACGGATTCATTCTCCTCCTCCACGAGCTCCTCGCCCTCAGGATCCCTCTCTTCATGCTCCTCCTCCACAGGCCCCTTACCCGGCCTATGGGATTGCAGAGGCTCTACAATAAAGGCTATGTCACCCTCGCCATCTGACCCTCCTTCTAACAGAACCTCCTCCTTTATCGGGTGGATGTCCCCCGACGAGAATGATATTGAAGATGAATGGACCTCCTCCTCGCCGCGTCCCGAAGTACTTGCCTCAGAACCGGACTGAGACCGTGACATTTTAAAACAAAAATATTAACTTGTTTCACCGGAGTACGCAAAGGTCAACGGAAAACGATTGCCGGCGGTACGCAAGAAAATTTCGGTTACTTAGAAACTGAAAGCAAAGTAAAAAAAGTGAGGTGGGGGGAGGGGGATTTATAAGCACAAGCTGGACTCCTCGAATTCCGCAAAAAGATCTGGCCGTCTGATCTTCATCATCAAGATCTAACGGCCACCAAGATCTTGATGACGTCAGCCCAGTGCGCAAAAATACCTTCTTACCCTCAGCTTTGTTAACTAACGCGGTGCCTCGTCGCGCAGGGTCAACCTCTCGGCTACTTCACCATTATTCACCCAAGTTTCCCAAACTGCTTGGCCCTCGACGCTCGGATATCACCGCGAGCCCAAAAAGTTTCTCCCAAACTGCTTGGGCCCCGACGCTCGGATGTCACCGCGAGCCCAAAAAGTTTCTCCCAAACTGCCTGGGCCTCGATGCTCGGATGTTACCGCGAGCCCAAAATGTTTCTCCCAAACTGCCTGGGTTTCGACGCTCGGATGTCACCGCAAGCCTAAAAAGTTTCTCCCAAACTGCTTGGGCCTTGACGGTCGGATGTCACCGCGAGCCCAAAAGTTTCTCCCAAACTGCCTGGGCCTTGACGCTCGGATATCACCCCGAGCCCAAAAAGTTTCTCCCAAACAAACTCATTGGACCTCGATGCTCAAATATCACCGCGAGCCCCAAAATTATCCCCCCAACAATGAAGGGCTTGCCTGCCGACCCTCCACGCTCGTCAAGAAGGACCCCCGCTACAGACTCCTACATCCCCTTGCTTTTCCAACAAGTGAGGGGGCTCGCCTGCCGAATCTCCATGCTCGTTAAGAAGGCCTCCCGCTCCACGGTCTCGACGCCCCCTTGCTTTTCCAACAAGTGAGGGGCTCGGCCAAATGACCTCTGAGTCGACGCTCGGATGTCACCGCAAGCCCCAAAATTATCCCCCCAACAATGAGGGGCTAGTCTGCCGACCACCCACGCTCGTCGAGGAGGTCTCCCGCTCCGCGGCCTCGGCATCACCCTTTGCTTTTCCAACCAGCAAGGAGCTCGCCCACCAGCTGCCCCAACGATGAGGGCTCGTCTGCTGACCCCCTACGCTCGTCGAGGTCTCCTGCTCCACGACATCGGCATCGCCCTTTGCTTTTCCAACCAGCAAGGGGCTCGCCCACCGACATCGAGGCTCGACCGGCTGAGCATAGACGACCTCGCGTAACTCCAAGAGGGGATCCCTTCATCCTACCCCACTGACCTCTTCTGGAAAATACGGGTTCCATTCTTCGCCGTACACACCAACTCGCTCTTCCTACAGAGACAAAAAACCACTCCTACACGGCTAGATTACCCAGCCCTCCAGGAGTGGGGGGCTCCTGATATGGGTCAGATGACGTGGCCCCCTCCGGGCCACAAGATCCCCTCAAAAGGCGTTCACCCCCGATCATCTAGATCTGCCACGTCAGTCCTAAAACCACCTGGACTTCCGCCACATCTGTCCTAAACCACCCAGGGCTCCTGCCACGTCAGTCCTAAACCACTTGGGCTTCTGCCACGTCAGGCCCACGGGCAACCGGGTCCAGACCCGGTCCCAAATGGGTCCAGACCTGGTTGGCTTTGCCTATAAATACCAGGCCCTCTACCCTTTCAACAGGTAATCAATCTTTTCCCTCTCAAAACCTTAGTTACTGTTACTCATCAGTGACTGATTAGACTGTCGGAGGGCTTGCCACTGGGACCAACCCCGGTGTTCCTAGGCCAAGTGCAGATACACGAGACCTCCGGATTCGAGCTTCCAGATCCGAACTGAGCCTCCAGATCAGAGCCAAGCATCCGACCTCCACCTCGCTCCTGCCTACACCCGAGTCGTTCCCTCAGGCTAAGGGTCGGGCGTATCGTCAGTACCGAAACTTCTGCAAAAATATAATTCGAGAAGAACTCACACCTGGTGCAGCCACCCCCAAAAACAAACCGCATCAGGGACGTTTGGTACGCGGTAATGTATAAGGAAATCTAGGATTACCTTCTTGATTACCTAGTTTGGTAAGACATAGATTTAGTTTTGTAGATAATTTTAAATTTTCAGCTTGATCAAAATAATTAGTTTGGAAGGATAAACATTTTCCTTGAAAAAGGTGGGATTTGTGGATTCCTTCACATAAAAAATGAGTGAGATTATTGCATACCCAGAACACCCTCCAGATTTCTGGCTTATCATATAACCCGCTCTTGTTTCCTCCAACCAAATTCCCCCACTACCCACAACCAAACGAACGTTGATGGACTGACTATACTATACAATCACGTGGTTAAACACCTCTGTAATTACCGCTCCTCGACTATTCAACACTCCAAGCTCATTTTCCCGGAACTTGGGACAATAAAATATAATTTGAAAGGAGAAGGTGGTTCTGGATGTGATATGTTTCATTAATTTAATTAAATTTTTTTTCGCTTAGCCAAAAATAAATAATAATAATAATAAATTTTCTCTCTTCAAAAGTTGCTTACAGTTTACATCGAGTTTTTCTATACTTAATTAGTTCTAAAATTGTGGATACGTAAGTACAACATATGCAAGACTTAGATTAAGATTTTAGCTCAAACATATCACAATTATCAAACTAGTAATCTCCAACATTGTTGGATCAAACATATCACAATTTGAAAGGACTATATAAATATGAACTTTGCGAAGGGACTAACATACAAAAACCCTATACATGGTAAAACTAATTTTTGTTGTTCTTGCTTTCGGTTACTCATCGAGGAAGAGAAATGAGGAGTAGGGCTGCAAATGAATCGAGCTATTCGCGAGCTATTCGGCTCGAGCTCGATCAAAGCTCGGCTCGAACCGAGCTCGAGCTCAAAACCAAGCTCGTTTCGTAAACGAGCCGAGCTTGAGCTTAATTTTTTATTTTTTTAAGGTTAAGCTCGCGAGCTATTCGGCTCGAATATGGTCAAAGCTCGGTCAAAGCTCGGCTCGAACCGAGCTCGAGCCGAGCTCGAGCTTAAAATTGAGCTCGTTTCGTAAATGAGCCGAGCTCGAGCCTGAAGGTATTCAGCTCGGCTCGGCTCGGCTCAATTGCAGCCCTAATGAGGAGCAAATAAGAGGGAAATATGTGAAGCAACGAAACAGATCAAGGAAAAAATTTGTATATTTAAATACCTATATCTCGTGTTAATAAATACATTTCATTTTTCCTTTTTGTTATGTTCTTCATCTAATTGGTTGAAATATATTTGAATCATAGTGTAATTTTTTTAGTAATCTATTTGTTAATTTACTAAAGTTTTATAAGATATACATCAGTATTGCTTTTGCACATGCATGCATATACATCAATTACTAAATTAGATAACTCTTATATTTATTTATTTTGTATATGAGTACTATATTTCATGATTGTTTTTTATAATTATCTTCTAATTTTAAGTGAATACTAATTTTGTTCTTTTTATAATTTATATTTTTTTTTGTATAACTATCCCAATATTTTAAATTTGAAGTAAATCGGAATACTGTAAAAAATATAAATAGAAATATAAAGTTAAAACTAAAATAAAAGATAATAAGGAACCTAAAGTGGCACTATAGGAAATTATCCTAGAGTGTCACCCATTTGGTATATTTTTCTCCATCGAACGCATGTTCCACACTGTTCAATGTAACCTATATGTCCAAATATCTATGCATATGCGAAATCACGAGGTTTTAACATGTTTTGCACATTCATCACTGATATGGCTAAAAATGAGATTAAATCGGGACCGTTCAAATCAGACACGAATCTTAAAGCTCAGGGATAAAATGGTAATTTCACCTACAAACGGGTCTGAAATGGGAACTGGGTCTTTATTCAAAGCCCAATAACCCATAAACGGATCTGTCTTATTGGGTACAGGTCCCAACCCGTTGCAAACCAGTTCAGAAGGATAAAAAAGAACTCATATTCATAATTATCCCTAAGAAGTGATCTTAACCACTTCTATCCATTCACACCGGGAAGTAGGGATATATTCATATCTTGAAACGGATCCCTAAGGCGACTATAAATACCCCCCATCCACCATCATTTAGAGGCAATCAATATTTTTCCAGTTTTAAGTTCTTGCTTAATCATTCAGATTACTGACAAGAGCGTCGGAGGGTGCGTCGCCGGGATCCATCCCGGTGTCTCGCACTTTTTGCAGGTTCGCAGCAGCGGCAAGAGACCAAGTCAACACATTGGTAAAGGTTATCAGGTCAACAGGTTTGCCTTGTTCGTTTTCTCAAGAATCCACAAATTCTATCTGTTTGCTCCCACACCAAAATCAGCAGCAACAGATTGGCACCGTCTGTGAGAATCGAAAAAGCAACCTGACCTAACTTCATTAACGATACTAGTTTCAAGCCATGCATCCAAAACAGAAGGGGAAGGCAGCGATCTCCAACCGAAGAACCACTTCTCTTCCTCCTCTCCCTCTTCCGGTTCAAGGTGCTCCTACTCAACAGGCCCCTCCAGGGTCTCGGGAGGCTGCCCAGGGGGGCTCCCATCAGAGTCGTCCGAAGCAACATCCTCCTCATGACCAAGTCGTGGGTCCCAATCCTTCAGTTGAATCTATGGCTTCTCAAAGCCCTCCCGAGCGGGATCTTCGTCAAGAGATTGCCAACCGTCAAAAGGGGATCGACCTCAGAACTCACCTGAATGGATGGCGAGCCCTTGGTGGAGTCCATCAACCCGAGCACCCAGGGGCCTCAAGAATCCGGACCCCCCGGCGACCGAGGACTAGAAGATCCCCTCCCCCGAGGAGGCAAAGAGAGTCCCCTCAGCGTCATCGGCAGAGAACTCATTCTCCAGTAAGCCGAGCCACACATGGGGACCGCCAAGCTAGAGAGGCACCAGTCACAAGGGCAGATCTTCAAGACTTCCAAGCGACAGTCTTACGGGCCCTCAATATTGCCCTAAAGAACGACCAGCGGCCACCTACTCATGAGCCAGCTAGGAGCCACCGCCTTCACACTCTCAGTCCTCATCCTTCTCCGAGCTACCATCACCATAGCCCCAGTCCATTCTCGTACAAAGATGAGTCCCGGGGCTCGGCAAGGTATGATCAAAGAGAAGACTCGGTCTACCGCCGTCTCCACGAGATGGAGAGGCGCCTCGGCCGAATTGACAGGTAAAAAGAGCAATGTGCAATAAATCTCCGCCCGAGCAGACCTCCATTCTCCCGCACCATCATGGAGGCCCCCATCCCAGAGAACTTCAAGCCTCCTTACTTCGAGTCATATACCGGAGAGTCGGACCCCGCGGATCACATAGAGAGTTTCAAAACTCTCATGATGATCCACCATGCTTCAGACGCCCTCCTCTGCATGATCTTTCCTGCCACATTGACGGGGCCTGCAAGAGAATGGTACTCTTGACTCGCCCCGGCCTCCATCTTCTCATTCGATCAGTTCGAAGGGCTCTTCCTTACTCATTTCGTGAGTAGCCGTCAGGCCGAGAAAACAAGTGTATCCCTGGTGACCCTCAACTAAGAAAAGGGTGAATGCCTAAGGGATTACGTTCAACGCTTCACCACCGAAGCCCGGTCCATTCCCTCCCTCAACCAATCAGTAGCCTCAGCCGCATTCGAGCGCAACGTCACTAATGCCAACCTCAGGTCGTCCATTGCTAAGAAGCCTCCTCGGGACTTTTCAGAACTCCTACTTAGGGTGGAGAAGTACATACGAGCGGAAGAGGCTCTCGACCTCCCTACTCTTGAGGAGACATCTTCCAGGAACAAACAGAAGAACACAAGCGAAGAGGGGTCCCAAAAATCCCAGAAGGACGGTAATGGCCAGCGCCGCCCGACTCCTCATTTTGAGAAGTTCACCTCCCTCATTGCCAATATATCAGAAGTTCTTATGGAGGTGGAAAAGGAAGGGCTACTCCGTGCTCCCCCTAGAATGAATACACCTGGCAAGAAGAGGAACAAGGATAAATGGTGCCGCTTTCACAGCGACCACGGCCATGACACGGATGATTGTCGGGCTCTCAAGGAGGAGATCGAAGAACTCATACAGCGGGGACACCTGATCAGGTTCGTCCAAAAAGAGGGGGCCGAGCTTCCCCCCTGAGGAGCCTACAAACGAACAGAAAAGCCCGCCGAGCTTCAAAACTCAGAAGCTCCCAGCTCCTCCCAATAGGTCTTCACCTTGTCGTAGAAGTAGGATCTTAATTTTCAATAAGGCCGATGCTTGTAACCCGGCCAATAGCATATAATAATGGCTCGTCCTGTTGAAGCGGCCACTTAGTTTATCTCAATAAAATTTTACATTTTTTCATTGAAAATTATTGCTCTTGCTTCATCTCTATCTCTTCGAGTCACGACTCGCTAAATGGTGAGTTCAGAGTCCAGCTTCTTCTACATGGCTGCTCCCGCAACTTACTAAGCTCTAACAACAAGTTCGGAGTCCAACACTTGGCTCGATTCCGCTTCAAATTACTCGCTCATAAACGGGTAAGAAGTGGTTAGCCATTCGAAATTGCTCCTACACCTCGTTAACCCCCTCTAACAACGAGTTTGGAGTCCAACACTTGGCTCGATTCCGCTTCAAATTACTCGCTCATAAGCGGGTAAGAAATGGTTCGCCATTCGGAATTGCTCCCACACCTCGTTAACCCCCTCTAACAACGAGTTTGGAGTCCAACACTTGGCTCGATTCCGCTTCAAATTACTCGCTCTTAAGCAGGTAAGAAGTGGTTCGCCATTCAGAATTGCACCTATAGCTCGTTCACCCCCTCTAACAACAAGTTCGGAGTCCAACACTTGGCTCGATTCCGCTTCAAATAACTTGCTCTTAAGAAAGTTAGAAGTGGTTCGCCATTCGGAACTGCTCCCACAACCGTTGATACTCTCTCAAACGACGAGTTCGGAGTCCAACACTTGGCTCGATTCCGCTTCAAATAACTTGCTCTTAAACGAGTTAGAAGTGGTTCGCTATTCGGAACTGCTCCCACAACCGTTAATTCTCTCACTTAAACAGCAAGTTCGGAGCTCACAACTCTCTCCTAGAGTTGCTCCTCAAACTTGTCTCCCAAATGACTCTCTCCTAGAGTCAAGTGCTTCGCCCCGCTCACCTCCAAAGTGGACCTCTTCTCAACGAGTTCGGAGCACAACTCTCCCCTAGAGTTGCTCCTCAAACTTGTCTCCCAAATGGCTCTCTCCTAGAGTCAAGTGCTTCGCTCTGCTCATCTCCAAGGCAGACCTCTTCTCAACGAGTTCGGAGCTCACAACTCTCTCCTAGAGTTGCTCCTCAAACTCGTCTCCCATATGACTCGCTCCTAGAGTCAAGCGCTTCGCTCCGCTTGCCTCCAAGGCGGACCTCTTCTCAACAAGTTCGGAGCTCACAACTCTCTCCTAGAGTTGCTCCTCAAACTCGTCTCCCAGATGGCTCTCTCCTAGAGCCGAGCTCTTTACTCCGCTCGCCTCCAAGGCGGAACTCTTCTCAACGAGTTCGGAGCTCACAACTCTCTCCTAGAGTTGCTCCTTAAACTCGTCTCCCAAATGGCTCTCTCCTAGAGTCAAGCGCTTTGCTCTGCTCACCTCCAAGGCGGACCACTTCTCAACGAGTTCGGAGCTCACAACTCTATCCTAGAGTTGCTCCTCAAACTCGTCTCCCAGATGGCTCTCTCCTAGAGCCAAGCTCTTCGCTATGCTCACCCCCAAGAATGGATCTTCCTAGCCCATCTTCTTCGCTCCTTGGAGTGGAGCTCCTCTTCTTCGATTTGGCGCTAAAACCAAACAGCACATCACCGAGCTCGACCCCCTCTCACCTGGCCGAGCTCCAAGATGCCGACGTCGAGCTCCGACCCCTTGCCTCGTCGAAGTTGAGGTGTGTTTTGACCATGAAGAAGGGTGATTCTTCAACCCATTTCTGAAGAGAAGTTGTAGATCTTCGAGTTAGCTTCAAAACGAGGGGTCACACACCTCGATCGGACCTCCGTAGCACCGGAAAAGTGGATCACCGAACAGCTTAGCCAAGCTACTGAGCTACTATGGGCAGAGGACGAGCTACCGAGTCACTAGTTACCGAAGTGACGAGGTACCGACCCTCACATTTGAAGAAAAATGATGCCGAACTACCTCAACCGTTGGATCATGTCAAAAAACATGCTAGAACATGATGAACGGCTCAGATCGCGCCACGTCTCCACAAAACGACAAGATAACGTTTTTTCGAAATCCGAGCCTCCTGTCTCGTGATTCGCGCCATGATCGTGATCAACCTTCCAGATTGAGCCACGTAGCTCGGATCTGAAATTCGAGCTACCGAACTACCGAAGTGTAAAGTGGAAAAAATGCGCCTCAAAATTCGCGCTCGGATTTGCCGAACAAGAAGCAGCAAATAAATAAATAAATAAATAAATAAAAAGGAGCACGAGGGTCGGGTTCGGACCCGTTAGGGTCCCTAATCCCAACTCCATTTCACTTCCTTTTCTTCAGCCAACTTCCCGCCAAAACTAGAGAAAAAAAAGAAGAGAGAACCCAAACTCTTCGCCAACTCGTCGAAGCTATGCAACGATCTTCCACTCCAACCATGCCGAGCTCCATCTCGGCCGAGCTCCTCTATCCGTCGAAGCCCATAAGCAAGCTCCACCATAGCTTCGACGAGGAGCTTTGTCACCGAAAACAGAGCCCACCTCCGAGCACACCCTTCACTGGGCTCCCCTCTCTTGTCTCCACACCAACGAGCTCCATCACCGAGCTCGACCCCATCTCCTTCCCGAGCTCCCTCCATCGTCGAGCTCCAAAACCCAACTACTCGTCGAGCTCCTTCGTCCAAGTTCCGAACCTATCGCCATGCCGAGCTCCACTTCCGACGAGCTTCACTCCACTCGTCGAGCTCGTTCGTCAAAGCCCCGACCACTTCCAAGCTTGACCCGTGATCAAGCTCCTCTCCTCCTCCACAATGACGAGCTCTTCTTCGAAGAGCTCCGAACCCATCGTCGGAGCTCTCCCGAGCCGAACTCCTCTCACCTCGATGACCTCCGAACCACTCTCAGTGCTTGCCCAAGCTTCTCCACGATTCGCCAACTCCGAAAGCTTCTTTAACCACCGAAGCTCCTCGCCGAGCTGCACACCGCCGTCGCCAAGCTCCGACGAGTTCCTTTCCAATGCTGACCTCCCTCGTCGAGTTCTCCCGAGCTCCACGTACGAACGAGCTCCACAAGCTCACCTCGCTAGCCCAACTCCGAACAAGCTCCATCATCTCCTTCTTTGAACTCCCTCGAGCGAGCTCTCGTCAACGAACCCATCTCTACGCAAGCTCCTCTCGCACCCCAAGCTCTGACCTCGCCTCTGCTTGCCGAGCTCCTCCTCCTCGAGCCCCAGCGATGCCCTCGGAGGTAGTGGCAGAATGGGAGATGGGGTCGGAGGTAAGGTCGGGTCGGAAGCATAGATGAAGAGGAGAGTAAAAGAAGAAAGAGCAGGAGAAAGAAGAGAAAGAAACAGGGCATGGAGAAAGAGCAGAGGAAAAAAAAAATTACAACGTGGCGATGGCTTCATCTCCAAGGGTCGGCCGGTTGCCGAGGTGCCAACCCACTGACCTTGAAATTGGAGAAAAAACCCTACCGACCAATACAAGCCGTCCAATCTTCTCAAAATTTACGTCACAACACGATCGACGTCCAGAAATGCGCCACATGTCCAGAACGTGATCTACTTTGCGCTGTGCGCACATCTGATCATGATCGACGTTCAGAAATGCGCCACGTGTCCAGGTAATTTTTAATTTATTTGTTTTAATTATTTAAAAAATGTGAAAAAATATTTAAAAATCGAAAAAAATTAATTAAAAAATTTTAAAATAATTATTAATTCAGAAAAATTATTTTAAAATTCTAAAAATATAATTATTTAATTAGAATAACTAATTAATATTTTTGATAATTAATTATTTAATTTGAAAAATGAATAAAAAATTCAAAAAAATGAGAAAAAATGCACAAAAATCTGGAAAAATCACCAAAATTCCAGAAAATTATGAGGATATTTTGGGCATTTTACAAGTCCATAATAACACCGTTGCACCCCGAGCAAGATCCGAACTCCCATAAGAACACCGATAAAATCCCGTACGCCATCAGAACAACAAAACTACTCCTCGAAGACTGTAGAACTCAGTCTCCAGGAGTGGGGGGCTTGTGATATGGCTAAAAATGGGATTAAATCGGGACCGTTCAAATCAGACATGAATCTGAAAGCTCAGGGGTAAAACGGTAATTTCACCTACAAACGGGTCTGAAATGGGAACTGGGTCTTTATTCAAATCCCAATAACCCATAAACAGATCTGTCTTACTGGGTACGGGTCCCAACCCGTTGTAAACCAGTTCAGAAGGATAAAAAAAAATTTAGATTCATAATTATCCCTAAGAAGTGATCTTAACCGCTTCTATCCATTCACACCGGGAAGTAGGGATATATTCATATCTTGAAACGGATCCCTAAGGAGACTATAAATACCCCCCATCCACCATCATTAAGAGGTAATCAATATTTTTCCAGTTTTAAGTTCTTGCTTAATCATTCAGATTACTGACAAGAGCGTCGGAGGGTGCGTCGTCGGGATCCATCCCGGTGTCTCGCACTTTTTGCAGGTTCGCAGCAGCAGCAAGTGACCAAGTCAACACATTGGTGAAGGTCAACAGATCAACAGGTTTGCCTTGTTCGTTTTCTCAAGAATCCACAAATTCTATCTGTTTGCTCCCACACCAAAATCAGCAGCAACAATCACTTACTTGAAAAATGAACGGTTTCTTAGCATATATAGAAACAAATAGATAACCTAATACATGAGCAAGACATGTGCCAAGCTCATGAATTTACATATACATCGAATTTATGACATATAGATCATATCAAATGGTGTTGATCATGCGTTCGGAGAAGAGATTTGTGCCGAATGGGTGACACTCTAGAAAATTCTAGATTTCTTATTCTCAAAATAAAATTATAGCAGTTATTTTGTTATCTATTTTAAACTTGAAAAATATTATGCTATAAAAGATTAGTTATTTTTCATAAAAAAGAAGCTCTATTAATTCAATAAAAGGTAATAGTATAATTCATGTGCAATATTGTACATAATTCTCAGAATATAAGAAAATGAAAAAAACAATTTTAAAAATAATAATATCTAATAACAATTATACATTTTTGCACGATTTTTTTAGGTTTGATTAACGGTTATGATTCCAATTTAAAATTTGGATGGAGAAAGAGTGGGTGGTTGTCTCCTACATTTGCTCTCATTCTCTTATTTTAAAAAGAAAAAGAAGAAAAATCACTGGAACAAAAGTGGTCTTAGCATTATACTATATCTTAAGCTAATAGGCCTACCCCTTCTCTCCTTTCTCCATTTTGAAATGGAGAAAAGAGAGCAAAAGTAGGAAATCACACCTACCTTAACACGTGCACACCTCATTTTTTTACTTAACAAAATAAAATACAAAAATAAATACAAAAACAAAAAAAATTCTTCTTCTGCCAACCCCCCCTCCACAAAATTCTGCTAACTGTAACACCCCGAATTCCAAAATACAACTGAATTCGAAGTTCCACAGGATCTTTACACTTCTTTCGTACAAATTTACAAGGAAATAAAAACTTTTTGTTACATCAGAGTTTACAATTACATTACATATTTATAGCGGAAGCAATGTACAATAAATTACATGAATAAAATGTACAACACTTGAATCAATCTTTAATCGGCATGCATTCTCTTAGTTTTGTTAATCACTTTACCCTGCATAAAAATTGTAGGCGCGTCAGTTGCTTACAACCGACGAAATATTATACACGGCTATCCTCTCTATGCCGGAAACAGTATAACGATTCTCAAATACTTAAACAATCACAAACTTGATCACAAACAGAAACTACAAGGGGCTATCCTATAGATGTCGTGTAGTGCGGTGCACTTAGTCCTTAATATAGTTATGTATATTATATGACACTAATGCGCACTTGTCCATATTCTATGCATCCCATACTACATATGTCTGAGGGCAAGCCCTTAACCGTTCTTCATCTTGTAGGGTTCAATCCCTCTTCATGACTTAAACTACTACTATAACTACGATAAGTATCCTAGATGTTCTATGACTTACGAGCTCATGTCCAGACTGCCTGGAGGGGAATCCCACGTTATGTCACGATGCATCGTGAAGAACCTATAGACAATTTAGCCTCCATCATGGGACATGACACCACCAGCAGTCACCAAACACCCCACGAGCATCGCATACGGTACGGACTCCTGGAGACATATCCACGTAATGTCACGACGCATCGTGAAGACAGCCTGTGAATATTCTCATACCGTAGCTCCGAGGCCCTCATACTCGTGTTTTTCTCATATTTTCATCACGTCTTCACTATGTATCTAGTCCTTAGTTATTCGAATCATGAACAAAATCAATTCTCTAGAGTTAGCCCTTCCACTATACCGGTCTTAACCATTTATTCAACATGACCCAAATCTTGGTCTTTTCATCTCAAATTTCATTTCAACACATTTCTTTTCAATACCGGTACAAGGCTTAACTACACTATAGTTCTCAATTTCAATTCATAATCACAAAAATTGAGTCTTTATACTCATAAATTCTTTTCCATAATTAACATGATTTCCATTCTTTTCTATGAATCAAAACTCATACATAAAGTTCAATTTCAATTCATGTATTTCATACTCAAATTTATTTCAATAAATCCATTAGATTCCCAAACTAGTATTTCTTTCTTTTATTTAATTCATTCAACAAAGTTGTATTTTTCATCTATCTTTAAAGTGCACACAAAACCCAAAATTGATGAACAAAAATCCATAATCAACACAATTAAATTTTCCTCCTTTCAAAATATCCCTTTTATAACTTAATAAAATTTTCTCATGAAAATAATAACTTTTCATATTTATACAAGTGTCAATTTTCATACAAGTCTACTTAATTTTTTACTTCTAAGTCACTTTTATTTTAGTCAAATAATGCACAAATATTTTTCATTGAATCCACATATTTTTAGAATAATTATAGTATTTTTTTTCGGATTTGTAGAAGCCAAGAAATCAATTTAAAATCCAAAAAAATCAAAAATGTTATATTCTGCCAAAACCAAGAATCGAACCCAAGACCTGAAGCTAGCCGCCCACCACCAAAGGCCAACTGGGCTAAGGCGCAACCACGATATGGAGTGGGCTTTAATTAATAAGGGGTTTCGGTTTCGGGTTGGGGGTTTTATTCAAAAATGAAAACAAAAGGGCAGAGCCCAGTTTCGAACCCAAGACCACAGACACACCTGCACGCTACAGTAAGCACCCAAAGCAACCGATAACCAAATGGTCTAAGAGACCAATCTGATATAGGATGGGATTTTTAGGGTTAAAGTCTGAGTCTCTGTTATTTCGAATTTTTTTCAAAAATGAATATTTTTGAGTCCTTTTCTTCTCCAAATTCATTCAAAAATTCCAGATTTCATTTTTCATCTTATTACAACATTTCAATAAAATAAAAATTGATTTTTGATACAAAACAACATAATTTGCTCTCTACTTCATTTTCATTCTTCAATTTCGAATTTAGGGGAAAATAAGCATAATCTCCTTATAAATTACACTTAAAATTTTCCTATATCACTTATAATATTTTTATTAACATTGTACAATTATCTTAGTAATAAAATTCATTTTTTTTCATGTCATTTAAAAACACATTAATCAAAATCACCTATATCTATAGTTCTTTATTCAATTGTTCAACATACAAGCATGTATTTGTTTATCTAGCACATCACAACAAAATTGAGCATGGTAACATGGTAATCTTTAACAAATCATAATTTGGCAATCAATTTAACACTCTTTTAACATATAATCAAACTAATAGCAATTTGTCTCATTTTCATAATGCATGACTATATTTGTTAGTTTCTCCTTAATTTGTCAACCACATCCTAACATGATGTCTAATTAGAAGTTTAAGAGAAACACCCACCTTAAATGGAAAGAAACAATCAAATATACTCCAGGAGAATCTCTTACAACGAATGAATGAAGCCTTCTCCTCCTAGATCAAGCCACGAAATTGCCTTCTTCTTGGTGCAATCCTGAACCCGAGGCTCCCCTATGCAATCCGACCTCCTTCTCCTTGGTTGAAGCACTCACACAAAACACTCACTCTTTTCAACTCACAACTCCTCAATCTTTTGCCTTACTACTTGTATTCTTTTCTCTCTTTCTATTCTTTCTTTTCAATTTTTTCCAAGTGTGAGAATGAAGAGTGTGGGAGGGGATATTTATACAATTTTCTAGGGTGAATGGAGGGCCAAGATTAGATCAAATGGTTAGAGATTATGGGCCACGATGAAGTAGGGAGTTGAAATAACTTCCCATGATAAGAGTAACCAACTCTCCACCACTCCCATCTCTCCCACTCTCCTAATCCCACCCGGCCAACTACAAAGTGTGCACATTGCACATGCTAGTGTATGCACGTGCCACTCTAGTATCCCCCGTTTACAAATTTGTTCATGTGACAAATTTAATTGTCCATGAAATGAGTCTACACTACAAGTAAGACCATTTCAAAAGAGAATGAAAGTAAATGGGCTCACTAATGGGCCAAACTAATCATGGGCTTTAAAATAATTAATTTAATTAATAAAATAGATTGGGCTTGAAGACAATTAAGCCTAGAATTTAATTAGGCTTTTAAAGAAAATATTTTTTTTTGGAAAAATAAAGAGAACAAATACTATATAAAAATATTTTATAAAAGAAATTTTACAACTGAAATCATACGTGCACAACACGTAAAATCACAAAAATCTCATAAATGAAAACTAGGGTGTTACAACACTCCCTCCTTAGAATAGTTCAGTCCCCGGAATTACACTTAAAGAGTGAGAATACAACAAAGAGATAAGAAAAGAAAAGAAAAGAAGATGCAAATCACTCAAAGAGCTCAGGATGATCTTTCATCATCATCTCCTCAGATTCCCAAGTAGCCTCTTCAACCAACTGGTTTCTCCAGACTACTTTGACCATCAGTATCATCTTGTTACTCAAGACTTTCTCCCGACAATCAACAATCTCAATCGGAAGCTCATTGTAACTCAGATCCAACTGCAAACCTTCCTGCACTTCAGGCAAATGGTGACTAGGATCTGGAATGTAAACTCTCAGCATAAACAAATGGAAGACACTGTGCACCTGCGACAACTCTTCTGGCAACTCTAACCGATAAGCAGTTTTCTCAATCCGCTTCAATATCTTGTACGGGCCTATGAACCTCAGGGCTTACTTTCCACTTCTGCCGAAGTGAATCACACCCTTGCTAGGTGAAACCTTCAGAAAGACAAAGTCACCAACCTCAAACTCAAGGTTCCTCCTCCGGTTGTCTGCATAGCTCTTCTGCCTACTCTGAGCATCCACCAACCTTTTCTTGATCAGATCAATCTTTTCAGAGGTCTGCTGCACAATCTCAGGCCCAAACATCTGACATTCCCCAACTTCGAACCAACAAACAGGTGTTCTGCACTTCCTGCCATACAGAGCTTCGTACGGCGCCATCCCAATACTAGTCTGAAAACTGTTGTTGTAGGCAAACTTTACCAGAGCTAAGTGCCTTTCCCAACTGCCTCCAAAGTCTAGTACACAGCACCGAAGCATATTCTCAAGAATACGGTTGACTCTCTCGGTCTGCCCATCGGTCTGCAGATGAAAAGCAGTGCTGAAATCCGTCTTGGTACCCAAAGCTATCTGAAGACTCCACCAAAAATGCGAAGTAAACCACGCATCCCGATCAGACACAATGGTTAACGGAACACCATGAAGCCTGACGATCTCACCAACTAACAGCTCAGCCAATCTGTCTATCAACAAAGTGAGTTTCATCGCCAAGAAGTGAGCGGATTTGGTTAATCGATCGACTATGACCTAAATCGCATCATTGCTCTTGGAACTCTTGGGTAAACCCGTGATGAAATATATACTGATGTTATCCCACTTCCATTCCGGAATAGGTAACAGTTGCAATAGACCTCTGGCTTTCTGATTTTCGGCTTTGACCTGCTGACAGATCTCACACCTTGCCACGAACTCGGTCACATCCCGCTTCAAACCTGACCACTAGAAATGCTGCTTAATGTCCCTATACATCTTAGTACTCCCATGATGTATTGAAAAAAGAGTAGCATGTGCCTCCTGAAGAATACTTTCTTTCAAGTCCGACTGATTCGGAACACATAGCCTCTCTCCAAACCACATCACTCCATCCCTGATCTGGAACTCGGACAACCTGCCAGCACCAACCTGCTCCTTCATCTTTTAAATCTCTACATCTTCCTTCTAACTTGCGATAATCCTTTCATTCAGCGTTGGTTGAAGCCTCAACTGAGCTAAAGATGATCCCAAGCCTTGCAGAACAACTTCAATACCAGCCCGATCCAACTCCTCTTCTAGCTACCTCTGAGTTGTAATCAAACTAGCCAGACTACTCTTGCGGCTAAGTGCATCAGCAACAACATTAGCCTTCCCAGGATGGTACGTAATCTCCGGACGAATGTCCTCAAGTACTTCTAGCCATCGCCTTTGCCTCAAATTCAGATCTTTCTGCTGATAGATGTATTTCAAGCTTTTGTGGTCCGTGTACATATTCAGCTTCTCACCATACACGTAATGTCTCCATTGCTTTAAGGCAAAGATAATCGCAGCCAACTCTAGATCATGAGTCGGATAATTCTTCTCATGCGGTCGTAGTTGCCTAGACCCATAAGCGATCACTTTTCCTTCTTGCATTAAGACACAATCAAGCCCACGATGTAAAGTATCGCTGTAGACATCATACTCAACACCTGCTCTAGGCAAAGCCAAAATAGGTGCAGTAGTCAGCCTCTCTTTCAATTCCTGAAAGCTTGCCTCGCACTGCTCAGTCCACTTGACGTTCACATTCTTCTTGGTCAGACAAGTGAGCGGCACGGCTATCTAAGCATAGCCCAGGATAAATCTCCTGTAATATCTAGTCAGCCCAAGGAAACTCCTGATTTCCTTCACTGTAGTAGGCCTTGCCTAATCCTTCACCGCCTCTATCCTCTGCGGATCAGTTGCCACTCCTTCCTTAGAAAGGATGTGACCCAGGAATGCCACTTCAGATTTCTAGAAATCGCACTTGGACAACTTGGCATACAACTCATGCTCCTGAAGCTTCTTCAAAGCTGCTGCCAGATGCTCTGTATGCTCCTCTTCTGACTTGGAGTACATAAGGATATCGTCGATAAACACCACGACGAAAGAATCAATAGATGGCCTCAGAACTCTGTTCATCATATCTATAAAAATTACAGGCGCATTCGTCACTCCAAACGACATAACTAAAAATTCGTAATGCCCGTGTCGAGTTCTGAACGCAGTCTTATGCACATCTTTAGTCTTCACTCGAACTTGATGGTAACCTGACCGAAGATCTATTTTGGAGAAAATAGCTGCTCCTTGTAGACGATCGAACAGGTCGTCAATTCGTGGAATCAGATACTTATTCTGAATAGTGATCTTATTCAGCTCCCGGTAATCGATGCACATCCTCATCGAACCGTCTTTCTTCTTTACCAAAAGCACCAGCGCTCCCCAGGGCGACGCACTCGGTTGAATAAAGCCTTTCTTCAACAGTTCCTCAATCTGCTGTTTGATCTCATCCTGCTCCACAGGCACCATCCTATACGGGGCCTTGGTGGAAATGGGTGCACTCCCTGGCTGAATAGTGATGCTGAACTCCACATCACGATGCGGGGGTAACCCAGGCAAATCTTCCAAGAACACAGTCGGATAATCCCGAACCACATGAATTTGTTGTTCCTCCGCAGGAACATCCCTTTTGCAGATAGCTACCACCAAACCAGAACATCTCTTCTTCCCTTGGAAAGTGACTTCAGGACCACCTGGAGCCTTCACTGTTACTTCCTTGGTCTTACACTCGATGTTCGCACTGTACACCGACATCCAATCAATGCCAATGATAACATCGACTCCCAAGACATTCAGCTCGATTAGATCAATCCCAAAATTTCTATCTCCAATCATGATCTCGTAGTCCGCATAATACCGATCAGTGGTTAGAGTCTCCCCTGATGGAGTAGCTACTGCCAAGACCTTACCTGGAAAAACTTTCGGTTCGACTCCCAAAACTTTAGCAAACTTAGGTGATACAAAAGTGTGAGGGGATCCAGTATCGAACAAAACAACAGCTTTCTTTCTATTCAAAATAAGTTCTTCAGTTACATAACACACACTCGTTACATAATAGTTCACTATATAAGGCGGGAAAAAGAGAAACAACAGAAAACACTCTAAACATCCTCCCTCGTACCAGTGATGACGTGATCCACCTCATCGGCATTAGCTTCAGTCAAGGCAAATACCCGCCCTTGCTGGTACGACTTCTTCCTAACTTGCTGCGTTGGTCCACTACGGGTGACATTCTGTGGCTTGGGGCATTAAGACTTGTAATGTCCCGTCGCACCACAGTTGAAGCAAGTCACCACAGGAGGTCTCACCCAATTGTTTTTGGGTCTCCCAGCTATGTTGACAGCATTCACTCCCGTTGGTTTGAACCTCTGGGCCGGCGGCTGTCCCCTGAAGTTACCAGAAACTGTGGGCCTCTTCTCAACATTTCAGCTGGTACTCCAATTCTGAACAGCATGGAACTGCTCCATATTTGCCTCAGTGACTGCAGCTCGTTTGACCAATTTGTCAAACCTCCTGATACCGAGGGGTATCATCCTGGATCTCAGACTTGGCCTCAACCCATGCTCAAACTTTTGAGCCCTCTTTGCCTCGTCAATCACCAGTTCGGGCGCATACCTCGAGAGCTGAGTGAATCTTGTCTCATACTCCCTAACCGACATGCCGTCCTGCTGCAGCGCTAGAAACTCCATGGCCTTCTTCTCCTGGACAACTAAGGGAAAATAATGACTGCAAAATTCCTCCAAGAATTCATCCTAGCCCAGAACAATACCTCCCATCGTCCGCTTCATTGACTACCACCACACAGCCGCATCCTTCTCAAACTGCAGTGCCGCCAACTTCAACTTGCTGCCCTCCGGAGTCTCCAAGACTTCGAAGATAGTCTCTACCTTTCGGATCCAATTGTCAGCCGTGTCAGGGACTGACTTTCCCTAAAAAACGGGTGGTTTCATCCGTTTGAATGATTCCACAAGTTTGATTGCTTCGGGTACTGGATTCGTAGGCACCCTTTCTTGATTCTGATTCATGGCAACGACATTGAGTGTCTGATAGACCCTCGCTAGTTCCGTTTCCAAGTCCAGACCTTCACCATTTCGAGCTCCTATTCTAGCCATATTCTGATGCAAAAGATTCATTAAGTTCGAAATATAAACATGAATTTTAAATCAACTTTTCCATTTCATTGAATTTCAACTTTATACATTCGAATTCAAAACATTTTTCACATCAAAATGAAAACAATAAGAAGATACAACAGTCCAGTTACTACGGTTCCTCTTGGCTCCTCAAAGCTCTTCCCGTAGTTTCTCCACTTCTTCCTTCAGTACATCGGTCATGTTTTTCCTCTTCTCGAGTTTCCAAACACGATAACTGAGAATTCCAATATCATCCTTGTGCTTCGCCAACTGAGTCTCCAGTAGCCCGATTCTTTCTCGTTGAGTTTCTACCTGCCTCTAAAGAGACACAATGAGATTACTCGGAACTGGTTTTTCCAATTCAGAGGAATCATCAGATGAATCCGGAGGTGGAGTGATCTCTCGGGACTCAGGCCATTCCTCTTCCACTTCTTCAGGATCTTCCTCGTCTGAATCAGCTTGTCCGGGATAATAATCTTCCTCAACGATGTGCCAGTTATCATCTCCAGCTTGGTCGAAGTGGTCCGCTATCTTAGAGAAAGAGGAGAAGAAAAGTATAAATCATAGAGCAACACAAATATAAGTGACTTACATTTAAATCTCTAGACTCAACACACACCATAATCTCCACTTCTAGGGTGTCATTCCTTATAAATTTGTACTACTTGGAAGCGTGGCTCTGATACCACTCTGTAACACCCCGAATTCCAAAATACAACTGAACTCGAAGTTCCATAGGATCTTTACACTTCTTTCGAACAATTTTACAAGGAAATAAAAACTTTTTGTTACATCAGAGTTTACAATTACATTACATATTTACAGCGGAAGCAATGTACAATAAATTACATGAAAAAAATGTACAACACTTGAATCAATCTATAATCAGCATGCATTCTCTTAGTCTTGTTAATCACTTTACCCTGCATAAAAACTGTGGGCACGTCAGTTGCTTACAACCGACGAAATATTATACACGGCTATCCTCTCTATGTCGGAAACAGTATAACGATTCTCAAATACTTAAACAATCACAAACTTGATCACAAACAGAAACTACAAAGGGCTATCCTATAGATGTCGTGTACTGTGGTGCACTTAGTCCTTAATACAATTATGTATATTATATGACACTAATGCGCACTTGTTCAGATTCTATGCATCCCATACTACATAGGTCTAAGGGCAAACCCTTAACCGTTCTTCATCTTGTAGGGTTCAATCCCTCTTCATGACTTAAACTACTACTGTAACTACGATAAGTATCCTAGATGTTCTATGAGTTACGAGCTCATGTCCAGACTGCCTGGAGGGGAATCCCACGTTATGTCACGATGCATCGTGAAGAACCTATGGACAATTCAGCCTCCGTCATGGGACATGACACCACCCGCGATCATTAAACACCCCACGAGCGTCGCCTACCGTACGGACTCCTGGAGACATATCCACGTCATGTCACGACGCATCGTGAAGACAGCCTCTGAATATTCTCTCACCGTAACTCCGAGGCCCTCATACTCGTGTTTTTCTCTTATTTTCATCACGTCTTCACTATGTATCTAGTCCTTAGTTATTCGAATCATGAACAAAATCAATTCTCTAGAGTTAGTCCTTGCACTATACCGGTCTTAACCATTTATTCAACATGACCCAAATCTTGGTCTTTTCATATCAAATTTCATTTCAACACATTTCTTTTCAATGCCGGTATGAGGCTTAACTGTACTCTAGTTCTCAATTTCAATTCATAATCACAAAAATTGAGTCTTTATACTCATAAATTCTTTTTCATAATTAACATGATTTCCATTCTTTTCTATGAATCAAAACTCATACATAAAGTTCAATTTCAATTCATGTATTTCATACTCAAATTTATTTCAATAAATCCATTAGATTCCCAAACTAGTATTTCTTTCTTTTATTTAATTCATTCAACAAAGTTGTATTTTTCATCTATCTTTAAAGTGCACACAAAACCCAAAATTGATGAACAAAAATCCATAATCAACACAATTAAATTTTCCTCCTTTCAAAATATCCCTTTTATAACTTAATAAAATTTTCTCATGAAAATAATAACTTTTCATATTTATACAAGTGTCAATTTTCATACAAGTCTACTTAATTTTTTACTTCTAAGTCACTTTTATTTTAGTCAAATAATGCACAAATATTTTTCATTGAATCCACATATTTTTAGAATAATTATAGTATTTTTTTTCGGATTTGTAGAAGCCAAGAAATCAATTTAAAATCCAAAAAAATCAAAAATGTTATATTCTGCCAAAACCAAGAATCGAACCCAAGACCTGAAGCTAGCCGCCCACCACCAAAGGCCAACTGGGCTAAGGCGCAACCACGATATGGAGTGGGCTTTAATTAATAAGGGGTTTCGGTTTCGGGTTGGGGGTTTTATTCAAAAATGAAAACAAAAAGGCAGAGCCCAGTTTCGAACCCAAGACCACAGACACACCCGCACGCTACAGTAAGCGCCTAAAGCAACCAATAACCAAATGGTCTAAGAGACCAATCTGATATAGGATGGGTTTTTTAGGGTTAAAGTCTGAGTCTCAGTTATTTCGAATTTTTTACAAAAATGAATATTTTTGAGTTCTTTTCTTCTCCAAATTCATTCAAAAATTCAAGATTTCATTTTTCATCTTATTACAACATTTCGGTAAAATAAAAGTTGACTTTTGATACAAAACAACATAATTTGCTCTCTACTTCATTTTTATTCTTCAATTTCGAATTTAGGGGAAAATAAGCATAATCTCCTTATAAATTACACTTAAAATTTTTCTATATCACTTATAATATTTTTATTAACATTGTATAATTATCTCAGTAATAAAATTCATTTTTTTTCATGTCATATAACAACACATTAATCAAAATTAGCTATATCCATAGTTCTTTATTCAATTCTTCAACATACAAGCATGTATTTGTTTATCTAGCACATCACAACAAAATTGAGCATGGTAACATGGTAATCTTTTAACAAATCATAATTTGGCAATCAATTTAACACTCTTTTAACATATAATCAAACTAATAGCAATTTGTCTCATTTTTATAATGCATGACTATATTTGTTAGATTTACTCCTTAATTTGTCAACCACATCCTAACATGATATCTAATTAGAAGTTTAAGAGAAACACCCACCTTAAATAGAGAGAAACAATCAAATAGACTCCTAGAGAATCTCCTACAACGAATGAATGAAGCCTTCTCCTCCTAGATTAAGCCATGAAAATCGCCTTCTCCTTGGTGCAATCTTGAACCCGAGGCTCCCCTATGCAGTCCGGCCTCCTTCTCCTTGGTTGAAGCACTCACACAAAACACTCACTCTTTTCAACTCACAACTCCTCCATCTTTTGCCTTACTACTTGTATTCTTTTCTCTCTTTCTATTCTTTCTTTTTCAATTTTTTCCAAGTGTGAGAATGAAGAGTGTGGGAGGGGGTATTTATACAATTTCTAGGGTGAATGGAGGGCCAAGAATAGATCAAATGGTTAGAGATTAAGGGCCAAGATGAAGTAGGGAGTTGAAATAACTTCCCATAATGAGAGTAACCAACTCTCCACCACTCCCATCTCTCCCACTCTCCTAATCCCACCTGGCCAACTACAAAGTGTGCACATTGCACATGCTATTGCATGCACGTGCCACTCTAGTGTCCCCCATTTACAAATTTGTTCGTGTGATAAATTTAATTGTCCATGAAATGAGTCTACACTACAAGTTAGACCATTTCAAAAGAGAACTCAAGTAATTGGGCTCACTAATGGGCCAAACTAACCATGGGCTTTAAAATAATTAATTTAATTAATAAAATGGAGTGGGCTTAAAGACAATTAGGCCTAGATTTTAATTAGGCTTTTAAAGAGAATATTTTTTTTTTTTGGAAAAACAAAGAGAACAAATACTATATAAAAATATTTTATAAAAAAATTTATACAAATGAAATTATACGTGCACAGCACGTAAAATCACAAAAATCTTGTAAATGAAAACTAGGGTGTTACACTAACCCTCCTTCCCCCCAAATCTCAGCAGTCGTCGTTCGCCAACCCACCCAAATCCTCGCCGTCGATGCTCGCTGGCATGCCATGGGTGATGACACCGCCGGTAAGAATTCTCGTATGAATTAGGGTTTTTGAATTCCTAATTTGTTTTGTAATATTGTATTCATGAAACCCTAATTTACCATCCGCTTTTAGTCTGATTTCTAATTAGGGCGTTTCAATTCTTAAAATTTTAAAATACAAACCCTAATTATGGATTTAAAAATAAAGATTGGCTATTTTCAGACCAAATCCTTACTAATGTTCTGTTCTTGATTCTTTGTTTCTTCAGATCCAAATAAATTAGATTTTAGAGGCTATGGTAGAAATTGGGATTTTGCAAGGCAAAAAGATGAAGGAAAGAATAAACTGTGGGAAAGTAAGAGGTAATGTAAGTGATTATATATGTTTGTTTTTGTTTATTCACTGATTTACACTACTCTCTCCAATGTGTACTACCAGAGATTACGGAGATGGTACTTAGACATGTATGTCACGCAGTCACTGCAATTAACCAAGATATAGGTTACGTGAAGATCAACTTTTATTCTTCAATTTGATGCTAATTGTGTTCACTACGTCTTATAATTATTTCTCATGAAAAATTACTTTTGTTAAGTTTTTGAGCTTTTCATTTATTTTTAGCAATCTCTCATAATTATTTTAGCAATCTTTCTTTAATTAGAGCTGTTGTTTTAGTTTTCATATCCTTTTTCGGGTAATATTTAATTTGCTTGTGTTTGAGTATTTTTCTGCTTTTTTATGATAATATGGTCAAGTTTTGAGATTCAGGATCAGATGCAAACCTAATAATGTAAGGTTTCGGATTAGAAGCAAGGGGATCGTCAAGTGTGAAATTAGAACGAATTGACCTGCATATGAGGGCTTTTTTTTTCTAATTGATATCTGTTTTCATTTGAACTTTTACATTTTTAAGTAATATTATCATTAAATTTTCAATTACAAAGAATGATGGATTGTAGATGATGGTAAAAAACATGAAAGTTGAATAGTTTGGTCAATTTTATTATTATTGTATTTTATTATTTTTATTTTCTTAGGGTAAAAGTGAACAAATGAGTGAATATATATGAAAGCTAAGGACTTCCATCAAATGGTTGATGAAATGAGAAGATGAAAATTTGATGAAGCAAGAGAAGCTTCAGAATATGTTGGAATCAGAAGGAAAACAACATGCAGATAGTGGTACATTTTCTACATATTTTTTTTTGTTTGACAATTTTTGGTGAATTATAGTACTGTATGTGTGTTTTATACTTTGATCATTTTATACAGACACAACTAAGGAGTAATATAGAAAAGTTGGAAGCAAATATGAGGAACTTCGCAGATAATATGAGTATTTGCAAGCAAGCCTTAGAAATGAGGAATTTGACAAGATTGTAAGTCTCTTTCTTCGCATATTTAAATTTCGGTAATTATTCGACTATTTTTTAATTTTCTTTTAATTGAATAGATATATAGAATGATGTTGGTTGGTTTGAAAGTGTGAATTAGTTAATTTGTAAATTTATCATCTTTTCATTATATTGTGATTGAAATAGCTAAGAGGTATTTTTAAATTTTTAAGTAATATATAATTTTATGAGTGCCTCAAAATTGTTTTAGTTTGTGCATTTTGCACAGGGTAACACTAGTACTATATCTTAAGCTAATAGCCTTACCCCTTTTTCCTTTCTCCATTTTGAAATAGAGAAAGGAGAGCAAAAATAGGGATTCACACTTCCTAAACACGTGCGCATCACATTTATTAACATGTGTAGTACGCACATTTTCATTAAAAAAATATAAACGCCCCAAACCTATAAATATGGAACTTAATTACTAGAACTGTGCTTTGCTTATTAAGTGTTCGATAAATGTCTATGTAGCACACAATGTGCTTGTGAAAAAATAGTTTTGAAAAATTTTGCTCAACTATATCAATTGTATCTATGTATGGTGTATGTACTAATTTTTGAAACTCTAATTTACTACCTCATTTTCTTTTAAATTTTAACTCTAATTTACTACCTCATTTTCTTTTCAATTTTTAATTTATGTTTTTGAAATCCTGAAATTTAAATTTGGGGAAGAGTACGGGTTAAAGATTGGGATGACTATAGTATCGAATCCAAGAATGAGATTTGGTATAGAGGTAGATGGTGGAGAGTAGGGTGAGCCGAATCGAGAGGTGGAGGATGATATTGGAGAAGGGGACATCGCTGCCGTCGAAGACGATGGAGACATGGGAGATGAAGGATAGGGCATATGAATAGGGTGTGAATTTGGGAGGGGGAGGGGAGGGAGGGGAGGGAGGGGAGGGTTGAGATGAGACGGGCCAAAGCCTGACTGTTGCCGATCATGATGTTTACAAAGACCAGAATTATGAGCATATTTTTTAGGATAAATTTCACTAAACTATACACTTGAAGAATTAATTTCTCTTAATTCTCGCACACTTTTTTAAAGTTCCATATAATTTTATGAGTTCATTAAAATTATTTTAGTCTATGCAATTTTCATAGAATAACGCTAGTAATATGTTGTATAAATATGATTTCTAGAAATTCAAATCTTATCTCTGTCTTCTACTATGTTTGGAGGTTTCTCCTAAAATTCACATTTATCCTCTTCCATCTAAATCTTTTGTCAAACCTATTTGATTTATAAAAAAAAATTATGGTAACTATCTTTTCAATTTAAAATTTGAGAGGACTTCAAACTTTTTGTTGTTGTTAGCTTTAAATTTTATTTTAATTATTTAAAGTTTAAAACAAATACATAAATATTATATGCCTCCTATGTACAAAGGATTTATATCATTTCATCACAAAGTAAAGTAAAAAAAATAGAGTAATAATAAAACCAAAGAATACAGAGTAAAATTTTGATTAAATTAAATTAATCTAACTTTTTTTAAAACTAATCCAATAGCAGAGTTAATCACATATAAAGGACGTGTCATCATATGTCATTGTTGTTATGTTTTTAGATAAAAATTCTCACAATTTATAACCTTAAACAAAAGATAATAGATAATGATATTTATTAACTTTCGGCTAAATTAACAAATATGGTAAATAATTGATTGGAATTATATCATTTTTCATATAACAACAAGGGATAAATAATATTGTCATCACGCATATGTCAGCTGAGGATGCAATTTTTTTTTTTCAAATAAAATAATGTTGCCTTAATTATGTTTTTTCCCTTAATGTTAACTGATCAATCTTATGAAACTTACATCTACATATATTCCCATTTGTAACACATAAATGAAAGATGACATACGTTACAATGTATCAAATTTACCAATAACCTTTAAAAAAAGGACTACAGGATTTTTCCTTTCATAAAAGAGGTGTAGGTTAACGGACAACAAATAGCAATTTCTTTAAAAAGAAAGAAAAACGATAAAGATAAAGATAAAAGAATCCTACAAACTCATATTTATATAGAACACCTACCATAATAATAAACATGAATAAGCAAACACTTTGCCTCTTTTAACTATCTTAACATTTCTATGTAAACTGATGCTCCTACCTAATCCAGCCACCTCCCTCCCTCCCTCCCTCCCTCTCATTCCTCACGTAAGTCCCCTTGTCGGCGACCACCACCCACCTTCTCCTCTCTAATCTCAATCCCCTCTTCTTCCATTTACAACCAACAACAAACGAAAGTGAAAGTAATGAAGCTCACCTTACTTGAGCTATGTGGTGGTGAGCCTGCTGTGGAGGTCCCCCACCAGCCAAGTGACCCTCAACCCTCACCCCTACGAGTTGTTACACCATTCCCCCCCGTCAGCTCTCCACCAAAGCCCCAGTCATACTCCCGACCTCCTCTGCAACCCCCCCAACACCAGCCCTTGCTGCAGTTACTCCCCCTCCACCCCCACCCCAGAACCCACAGATCCTAATGAAGGAAGAAGAGGTTCGGAGGCTCAGACCTGCACAACATTCCGAGCGTGCACAAGATGCACACAAGCAACGGGTGAGCCATGATGGTGGTCATCATCGCCAGAACCACCCAAGCACGTCAGCAAGAGTAGTACTTCCAACCACCTCTGCAACCACTCCAACAACTACCACAGCTGCAGTCACAATCCCCCCACCCCGACCCCAGAACCCACAAAACCGCAGGGATGAGGAAGAGGATCGGAGGCTTAGACCTGAACAACACTCTGTGCGTGCACAAGATGCACACAAGCAACGGGTGAGCCATGATTTTGGTCATCATCGCCAGCACCACTCAAGCACATCGGCAAGAGGATGGGCCCACAGAGGGGGTCCTCCTACTAGCTCAGTTGAGCATAAGAGTGACCACCAACGAGGCCTTCATCGTCTTAACGAGGTGCAATATGCGAATCACAAGACGCTGCAGTATCAGCATTCTATTCCTCACTATCAAAGAAAGTACTCTTACCCACAACAATCACGACATCCTCAATTCAATAGGCACGAGAGCCACATCTCAGAAGGGAGCAACCGCCACGCAAACCACAAAAATTCTCCCCCCTGCCCCCCAGCTGGGGCTCGTTCCCACACCCAAACACCTGTGCAGGACTCCAACACCAACCCTGCCCCACCACCTCAGTCGCAGCCTAAAACGCCGCTTAAATCCTACATGGTGCGGGCCCAAGACAGGGTCCCACAAAACGAGGATTCCATGGCATTAGACTCAAGTGCAGATGGGGAGCAATGGGTTGTAGTCGCCAACAAAACAAAGAAAAGACAGAGTGTTACCCCCCCTTAAGTCGGCAGCAATAAAAGGCAACGGAAAGGCAAGCGAAAACCGATACCTTGCTTTAACTGCGGTGAACTAGGCCATTACCGTAAAGATTGCACCAAGGAAGTTCGTTGCCTCAAGTATATGAAATGGAGACACCTATCATATGTTTGCACCAATGTTGTCGAAACCCACAATGACGACGAACGCCCCGTGAGTGGAGGCAGATCGCCTGAAAGCCCCACCTTGATCCGACTCGCAAAGAGTCTCGACACAATTAAGAATGAGGAGAAATGGCTCCGACAGTGGTGTGCCGTGGCCAGAGTGAGGTCAGGGTGTCCCTCCGAGACCCACCTACTCCAGGCGCTAAATGACAGATGGCCTATGAAGGCACACAGAGACTGGGTGGCTAAGAAATTGTGTCACCTTCAGTTCTTGGTATCTTTCCCATCAACGGAGAAGGTGGGAGAGGTTACGGGTATGGGAGTTATGGACTTAGGCCACTTCAAAATGGAGTTCTTCGCTTGGATACCAAGCTTCGGAGCAGAGCTCCCCCAAGGCGAATTATTCTGGATTTGGATACATAATGTGCCACTCCATTTTTGGAAAAAGGAGGCGCTGCAAGAGATAGTCACCGACTTTGGATTAATTGAGGAGATCGACGAGAAGACTGTTCGTCGCTCTGAAATAGTGTCAGCAAGAATTCTAATCAGAAGCGTGGACATCTCGTTGATGCCTCGATTCGCCAAAGTCTACTCTTTCGTTGATTCATACCTTATCCGCTTCGTACTGGACAAGCGAGCAGAACTAGAGGCGGAGAGCTCAGCCATCATGTCCCCCAACCCCCCAGTGCTCTCAGAGACGGGCGCTCGTACAAACAAGTTGCTTCACCAAAGTGGGACTTGACCATCGATGGGGCTCACGAGGTCGAACGAGCGCATAGGGAGCTCATCAAAGAGGTGAGAGGCAAGGAGTAGCACCAGGAATAGGTGGCAGAAGGATCAGAACCAAGAAAGGAATCTCCGACCAAAGGTGGTCGAGGACGAGGGTCGGCCAGCAGATCCAACGGCCCAGATGATAGGAAGTCAAATCTACAACCACATCCGGATTTGGAAAGTATGGTGCACACAGAGGTGATCCACCAAAAAGAGGCCCAAAAGAAACCCCAAAATGGTATCATGCGCATCATAGGTGATAAAGTTGGTGGAAAAGAGCAAAGTAGCTTTCCAAAGGGGAGAAAGGGGCTAGCTTTGAGACAGGAGTCGGTACGGGAAAGCACTGGGGGAGGGGGGGGGGGGGCCCCCAAGAATACAAGCGAGGAAGCGTCTTTGGCCAGGGAGTTGGTACCAAAGCGCAGTAGGTCACCAGAAAAGAAAAAGGGGGTCTTGGTGGGTCAAGAGCGCCAGGGTGCAGGGCCTATTTTGGGGATGAAGACATGCAAAGAGTTACTCATCAAAATAGGCAAAGAAGGAGTGGAGACAGACTGCGCTAACGACATGCAAAATCGAAGCTCAGGAGGGCAAGAGTGGGTGGCCTTGGGTCGTGAGCCCAGAGAAGAGACTACCCCTTTAGGGAAGAAGTCAAGTAAAGGAGGAAGTCTTCACAGAGACTCAGCTCTGAGGGAGGACGTGGGGAAAGCTCAAAGAGAAAAGGAAATGAGAGTTGGTAGCTGCAAAGAAGGAGAATGAGCAAGCGTGGTAACGCTTTTCAGCCAAAGCGCATCGTTATCCTCCCCAATATCCTCGACCGCAATGCCCACCGCTCCGATGGAGTCACGTGGCGATCAAAACCCTAAGCTTGGGACACGTGTCCCACTGCAATAGACAGCGGAAGCAGATTTTGAGAAGGGTGGTATCTTGTCTCACGGTGGAGATCAAGCGGCGCGAGGGGTTTTGGGTATTGAAAAGGGGGACTTTTGTATAGAAGTTAATGGGCCAAAGAGGAGCCAAAAGAGCAATTTAATGTATCTGGGCCAAGTATTACTTATTTGCACAGTGAACAATGGTGGGTGACGACTAGCAGGCCTACTGAGGGGTTTGTTACGAATGTCCCCAATATTCAGAATGTAAAGGCGACAAGTTGTGGACCCATTGAGGGGTCCACTTCAGGAGAGCCTACTATACAATTGGTAAACCAAAGTGACGATGAACAACAATTGCAGGGACCCAGGATGAGGGCCGTTCAGGATGGTGTCATTGAGTACGCAGTGAGCGATGAAGACATGGAGGGGCGCTTAAATTCGGATGAAGAGTTCTCATTTACGGAGAGGATGAGGAACCAGAGGACCCTGAGTTTGTTGCTGATACACAGAGAGAGATCTCTCCAGAGATGCTCCTATCCACCTTTCCAGAATCTGCACCTAGCTATAGTACTGGGACGTCAAGCAGGACAGTTGGGTTCAGGGTACAGAGGGTGCCTAAGAGGGCTCATGGGGAGTTCCTGGATGACTTTCTGGAGGTGGCTGCGGCGGCCAAAGATACAAAATTCGATGACGGAGGTACAAAAATTTATTTAGCGTCTGTATTAAATTTCATGTCAGATTCTGAGGTTTTTACCCTAGCTCAAACCTGTGGCTTAGAGGTGTGTGACATACAACGTAATGCTCTACTGCTCAATAAAATTAGGGGTTGGAAAATTGAATGAGTGAAGGACCTGGGGTCCTCCTCTGTATCGACGGAGGTCCTCTTGGAAGACACCCGTTCCACACACACGATCAACCTAGAATCGGTTCCCCAATGAATACACTATTCTGGACCGTTAGGGGGTTAGGGGATAGAGGCAAGAGAGATATGGTTAGGGATGTCATTATGAACTTCAAGGCGGAGGTGGTAGGGTTACAGGAGACTAAGCTCGCACACGGGTTTAAACTCAAAAGAGTAGGGGGGCAATAGAATTAAGGAATGGGTGCTACGCCCATCCTCAGGAGCTTCGGGGGGCATTGCTATTGGGTTCAACCCGAATATGTTAACCTGTTTTGAGGAATTTAGTGGAACGTTCTCCCTGACTATCCGCCTAAGGCGATAGTCCGACAACTGGGTGCAAACGATCACGGCGGTTCATGGGTCGAATGTGGCAACAGCTCGAGACGCCTTTTGGCAGGAACTTATCGATATTCGGCAACGATGGTCGGGAGCTTGGATCGTTGGGGGAGATTTCAATATTACTAGATTTGCATTCAAGCACAGAGGAAGAGGCTCGAGCGACAGACACAGAAAAGAATTCAATAGGGTGATCACGGACCTGGAGCTGATCGATATCCCAATTAATGACAGACTGTTTACCTGGTCAAACATGAAAGCGTCCCCGATTATGGCCAAGTTTGACAGAATCCTAGTTTTGATGGATTGGGAGGTTAAATTCCCACTGGCAACCGCTAGATCTATCCCTAGACCTACGTCGGATCATACCCCAGTCCTACTTGATGCTGGGGTTCAGGGATTTCAAAGACCATGGAAGTTCAGATTTGAGAAGGCATGGCTAGAAATTCAGGGCTTTCACTACATGGTGATGGAAAACTGGGCGCTCCCCATTACTGGATTGGACGCAGCAACTCGATGGTGTGAAAAAATCTGCAGATTGCGAAAGAGGCTGCGTAGATGGAATCGATTGAGGTTCTCGACTATCTGGCGTGCAAAAGATTCCTTTTTGGAAGGAATTGATGAGCTAGAGAGATTGGAAGAAACGAGAGCCCTGACACAAGACGAAAGAAACAGACTACTAGACCTCAGAGGAAATATTGCCAATCTCTATAAGCTGGAAGAGATCAAATGGCAACAGAGGTCGAGGATTTCGTGGCTCAAAGAGGGAGACGCGAATACGGCCTTCTTCCACCAAGTGACAAGCGCAAGACGTAGATCCAATCTAGTCCTATCAATACAAACGGAAATGGGAACGTCCCAGGATGAAAATGTGATTTCCAAAAACTTTTCACGACTACTACAAGGGCATCTTTGGAAAGAAGAATGACTTCAGGATCCCACTTAGGGATGATTTCTGGCAGGGCCACCAAAATGAGTCAGAAATTTGCTATCCACATTGGAAGCACCTTTTTCGGAGATGGAGGTGGAAAGGCCATCACTCAAATGTGAGCAGAGAAGTCGCCTGGGCCAGACGACTTCCCAATGATGTTTTTCCAAGTCTTCTGGGAAGAAATAAAAGGGGATATTATGGCTTTGATGGATGAATTCTTTTACAACAACCTCAAACTGGGCATGTTCAACTTTGCGGAAGTAATTCTGATACCTAAACGGGTGGACTCTAATCGGGTAGGGGATTTTAGACTTATTAGCCTCATAAACTGCTCGGTCAAGATCATAACAAAGGTCCTGGCCATCCGTCTAGGAAGCATAATGGACAGTTTAATCAACAATGCCCAGTCTGGGTTCATCATGGGCAGATATATCCTGGACTGTGTGGCCACCGCAGAACAAGTTATCCACCACTGCCACATGGGCAATGCTAAGAGTCTCCTTCTCAAACTGGACTTTGAGAAAGCATATGACTCAGTTGACTGGGATTGCTTGCTGGAAGCTCTCAGAGGGAGAGGCTTCAGGGTTAAATAGATCAGGTGGATCAAACAATGTTTATACACGAGTAAGATGGCAATTTTGGTTAATGGGCGGCCGGGACTACCGTTTTCTTGTAAGAAGGGTCTTCGGCAGGGGGATCCGCTATCACCTCTTCTATTCACTATCGTAGCAGACGTTCTGAGGGGCATGCTAGAGAACTGTCGGAGAAAAGGTTGGATTAAACCTGTGGCTAGCAGCACCTCTAACCAAGGGTGCACGATTCTTCAGTATACTGATGACACCCTCCTCTTTGGTAATGGGAACAGGTCAAAAATAGTTTGCTTTAAAGGGGCCCTCTACTATTTCGAAGCCTGGTTAGGTCTCAGGATTAATTTCCACAAGAGTGCTTTGATTCCGAATGCACTTTCAGATGTAGAAGCACAAGACCATGCCACCATACTGAATTGTACGAAAGACGATTTTCCAATCAAATATTTAGGTCTGCCGCTTAGACCAGGGAAGCTCACCAAGACGGACTGGCTACCTATTATAGATAGGGTGGAGGAAAGATTGTCTGGATGGAAAGGAAAGTCGCTTTCCCTCGGGGGTAGAGCGGTCCTTATCAACTCGGTGTTGTCTAATCTGCTCATTTACTACATGTCGTTCTTTGAGCTGCCTAAGTGGGTGGTCCAAAGGATTGACCGAATCATAAAGCAATTTCTCTGGAAAGGGGCGGACTCGAATAGAAGGGGATGCCACATGATCAAGTGGGGTATTGCACGCATGAAGAAGAAACATGGAGGGCTAGACATCATTGACTTGAGAGACATGAACCTTGGCCTACTGGGAAAATGGTGGTGGAAGGTCTTCCACCACAGTGGGGAAGGATGGCAGAAATTCATTCAACCATACCTCAGGGGGAAAGGTACGAGAAGTTTAGGCTTCCGGGTAGGACCTAGAGTTTCACGCTTCTGGAAAGGGATTGCCAAAGTAAAGAGCCTTTCAACTCAGCGGTTACATCGATTATTGGGAATGGACGGTCCACCAGATTCTGGTGGGACAAATGGTGTGGTGCCCACACCCTCAAAGAGTCCTTCCCTGATTTGTATGAGAAAACAACTTGCCCGAATGTATCGGTGGCCAAGACATGGAAGAGGGGCAATTGGAAACTGCCTTTCCGAAGACCTCTTAGCCCAGGGTTACAGCAGCGACTGAATGAACTGCAAACACACATTACACGGAATGGAGCAATATGCGCTCAGGGCCCAGACCAGATGCGCTGGGGACTAGAGACCAATGGAGCTTTCACGGTTAGGTCTCTGTATCATCGCATACACTATCGAGGATGTAGACCCAATTGGGAACAGGTGCTATGGAAAGCCAAAACGTCCCTGAAAGTTAGGGTTTTCCTATGGCTAGTGCTCAATAATGCAATCCTCACCAGAGAGAACTTTGCCAAAAGACAACCCCAGATCGCGACCAACTATGGATTCTGTAACGTACATATGGAGGATCTGAATCATCTTTTCATTATTGCCAAAGGAGTAAGGCAACTATGGTAGAAGTACTACGGGCCTTATGGACATGTGACTACCCCAGCGAATATGGGGAATTGTGGGTTGGACCCTAATTTGCCTCTGTTCGCCACGAAATGAAGGATGCTTGGTACATTGCCATTGCGGCGACTACTTGGGTGTTATGGCTAGACAGAAATAATTTTTATTTTCGTGCTTCATGTAATAGTACTTCTGGTAATCTTACTCATATCATGCATCTTATTTCCTTTTGAGCCACAGCTGCTGCTACAGGAGCGAGAGGGAGGATTGCTAGAGTCTTCCAGGTGGAGGAATTCGATGATGAAGAGGTCGAGTTTGGACTGACACTGGACTGAGGGGTAGGCCCCCTTGATACTCACAGAGAGCATGAGACAATTGGGAAGCCCACAGTCTGCAGCTAGCTCTATTTTGTACTTTGTTTAGATCTATTGTACCTTGGGTTGTACTGTTGTACTTTTTGGTTGGACCCACCCCCCAGGGTATTGTTGGGAGATTATGTTCTACTTTCTGCATTATTTCTTCTTGTATATCCCCCAGTACGTTGGGGTTGTTTAATAAACTTCTTATTAATGAAACTGGGTGGCGTTATTCCACCTTTACCCTAAAAAAAAAACACCTACCATAATACCTAAAAGTAAAGTACACACACCGAGAGCAATTTTGCTCTTACATGGAATATAGGTTTTTAAATCCACGATTATATATTTAACATATCACTAAAACTATGAAAGATTGTAAATTCAAGCCGCTCATGCATCGCATGGATATATTACTAGTATATATATAAATATGAGTTTTAATTCCTATGCTTGCGCCGCGCACAAAGGCATTTTTTCCAGAGAGAGTCAAGTTTTAATTTTTCCATTAAGTGACATTTTTTCTTCTTCAAGTTGTATATTCCTTTGCCACATGGCATTTAGTGTGTTAAATAATTTTAACTAAACTACTTCTAACTACTTTTGTGCTATCTTAGGTCATATATGTTAATCACCCTAAGGAGGAGGTGAATAGGGTGAATGTGCGGAAATTAAAAATTTAAATAAAATTCACAAAGTAAAATGATAGAGCAAGAGAAAGCAAACAGAGCAACGAGCAAGACGCAGCAATATAACGTGGTTCGACCACCAGGTCTACGTCCACACCACCTACTCGTAGCAATTCTCCGCCATAAGCGTTCCACTATAATTTAAACCCTTGTACAGTGATTCTCAAAATTCAGGCCGAAAGACCTATTATACCAGCAGGGCTTCTATAATAAGTCCCGTAAAACTCACCGAAGTGGAAAAGAAAGAAAAACTCTCAAGATCTAAAAAGACCTTGAGTGAAGAAAATAATAAATTCTCTCACACTCGGAGTATTGATTGAATGATCAGTTCAGAAGAATTATGATTGCAAGGGATGAAGAATACACTGTGAATTCGCCTCGATATATAGAGTGGGGAAATGAATTTTTCTCGAAAAAGGAAAAGATATTTCCAAAATAGTCAGATATGCACTAGGACGGTTGACCACAATGATGGACAGTCGATCGTTCATCTTTTAACTCGTAAGTCGAGCGATGACCGGTCGACTGACTCATCTTTTCCACAGAGATGAGAGGTCGATTGTTGTTGCGGTCGACTGTGCGGTCGACCGCTGTCGTGCAGATTCGACTTTTATTTAGCAATTTCACTTTATATTCTTTCCAAAACTAATTTATCAATCTACACAACTTTACATATATTATCCTCACATAAACAGAAATAAATCATCTATTTTGGCTGGCTTTCTTGATGATTTGAAGCACATGTTACTTATTGTGCAATCTTCATTGATTTTTGGGTTTATGCCGCTTTTGCTTTGATTTCCAATCACTTTAAATCTTTTCTTTTGGTTTTCCTTTTTCTGTAGATCCTGTAAATCTCAACTGAAAATATTAGTTGTAGATGATACGTTTTGTGTACACCAAACTTAGGGTCAACAATGTTAGGGATTTCTACCGAAAACCCCTTTTAGGATCTTGTTGAGTTATTAATTGCAATCAATACAAACCACCAAGCACATATGAAATCATACCAAAATCACCAAAGCACACACAAGTTTGTCCCTGTTGGGGCTTTCGCCTTAATCCGGAGAAAAAGAAATCAAAGATGTTATTCAACTAGAGAAGATACAAGAATATTACAATTCTCGCCACGACCCTCTCTTAAGCCTCACCAACAAGTACTAATTGTTTACAATTAAAGAATCACTCAATCTCTCCTTCAATGAACTACTATCTCTTTTGGCTCTCAATGGAGGTCAATAATAACAATATATAGAGATCTAGAGAAATCCTAGTTTTATATCTTGATACAATAACCATTGGATATTCCTGAGGAGATAACCATACGATAAGAGCCGTAAGATCTGACTTGAAGAGCAAGTTGGGCTTTTCACGAATCACCAAGACCCGACCCAAATATTTCATCAGCGTCGTGTTCGGTCGACCACACCATAAGGTCGGTCGACCGTCCCCCTCTCGGGAACTCTGTGCAGTTGGAGCGGTCGACCGACCCCAAGTGCGGTCGACCGCAACTCCACCTACTACTGCTGCTGACTGTCTTCCTTGCTTCCACTCTGTCTCCGATCGTCTCGATTCCTCCATCGTCTCCATTCCTCCGTCGTCTCATCGTCTTCTTATCCAACATAGTATGCAAGACATAAACCCAACAATCTCCACCTTGGATTTCATACTCATGAATCAACACATGTGTGATTCAAAACCATTTAGACTCTCTTCCTTCTCTTCTTGTAAACAACTTGTTTCAATGGCTTTCTCTAATAGTTGAATCTATCTCCACATATTTTTCTCCCATTGTATGCCCTCCTCAAGGGCACACCCTAGTAGATGTAATCATGGAGGTGCTGCCCTCTACATGAACTCCACCTACCTCAAGGCACTTTTCACCTTCCAACGATATTCGAACGTCGCAGTCTCGCTTGGATGATTCTAGTGACGGCATACTAGATGATGCTTTAGGAACGATGTGCTTCGAAACACTTGCGTAAATTTTTCTGTTCCTCCAAAGCTGGTAGAAGTTATGCTGACCCTGCTCAATCCCATTCTCACCCTGTATTACCTTACGATAACTTTCCCAAACTTAACGAACTCTACCTGAATCTGTGTACCTGCAGTCCCAAGCTTCTAGAGTTCTCATGGATATAAGGCTTTGCTTCATCAAAGAAATATACATGCCCTCCTCTAGTGTGTATCCCCTTCCATCTATCATCTTCGAATCATTTATTTTCTCACCCCTTACTTCACAAGTCTTATCAATCTTCGTTCTCACACAACGACATGAGGCAAACTTGTAAGTAGAAACCATTACTTCACAAACCTTATCAACCTTCATTCTCACACGACAACATGATGAAAATTTGTAAGTAGAAACCATCTCCCTCTCGGAGCAAACTTGAGAAGAATTAACCGAATCAAAATAACAACCGGAATTCACATCTAAAGAACTTGAAACATAAGCAGTGTTTAAGCCATCACCTGGTTCAGCGGCACTGAAAATACCCCTCTGACTCAACCGCTTGCAACAGTCTCTCATGTAATACTCAATCCTTTTGCACTGGTGGCCATGGACCTTACCCCTACATACATTTTTCCTTCCAATCGAAGTACAATTCACCTCCAAGCAACTCACAGAAGTTGACGCCAATTTCTGACTCTCCTTCCTAACTGCATCCTCTTCCAACCCCTCGATCATACCTACTATGAAAAACTTCTCATTGGTATATTTCTCATCTAGCACGGTTATCATATTGGATGGATTTGAGAGTGAATATATCGAGTTGGAAACCTTTAGATCATCCCAGTTCAGATAACTCCATATTGAACTCCACTACATGATCTAGAAGAGCGGTACTTTTCTTCATTGAGAAATCCCACAACTTTCTTTGCTGGTACATCGATCCCGAGTAGTCAGTTCTGAATCTTGCCCAAAGACTCGCCGTGCTTATCCTATACCTGAATTCGTTCGTCGATGATAATCAGATTAAACCCAAGGTTTCTGAATAAATATCTTCCCAATTTTCATGCTTTGTGCCGATGGTCTCCCTTTTTCTCCTTCTAGGACTAGATCCAAGTTCTGTTGAACCGATGCTTCATGCATGTTCACATTCAAAAGATCAAAGTTGATCTTGCCTTTGTACCGCTTGATCTTCGTGATCTGATCTGCCATCTTCTCCAAGGAACTCGAACAAACCCTTGAACCCGAAGTTTTGATACCGAAAACCCCTTTTAGGATCTTGTTGAGTTATTCGATGCAATCAACACAAACCACTAAGCACATATGAGATCATATTAACACACCAAAGCACACACAAGTTTGTTCCGGTTGGGACTTTCGCCTTAATCCGGGGGAGAAGAAACCCAAGATGTTATTCAACTAGAAAAGATACAAGAATATTATAACTCGCTCCACGACCCTCTCTCAACCCTCACCAGCAAGTACTAATTGTTTACAATTAGAGAATCACTCAATCTCTCCTTCAATGAAGTACTATTTCTCTTGGCTCTCAATGGAGGACAATAACAACAATATATAAAGATTTAAAGAAACCCTGGTTTGATATCTTGATAGAATAATCATTGAATATTCCTGAAGAGATATCCCTACGATAAGAGCCGTAAGATCTGACTTGAAGAGCAAGTTGAACTTCTTACGAATCACCAAGACCCGACCCAAATATTTCATCAGCACCACGTTCGGTTGATCGCACCAAAAGGTCGGTCGACCGTCCCCCTCTCAAAAACTCTTTGTAGTCGGAGCGGTCGACCGACCCAAGGTGCAGTCGACCGCAACTCCACCTGCTGCTATTGCTGGCTTTTTTTTATTCCACTCCGTCTCTGATCGTCTCAATTCCTCTATCGTCTCATCATCTTCTTATCCAACATAGTATGCAAGACATAAACTCAACAAGAAATATATACCAGTCAAACTAACACACTCTAGAGTAAGAAAATGTGTGTGTCACACACACACATTTTCTTACTCTAGAGTGCATTAGTTATATATACACACACACACCAGTCAAACTAACGCACTCTAGAGAAAAAAAAACGTGTGTGTACACACACACACACATTTTCTTGCACTTTAACGTATATATATATACACACACACACCAGTCAAACTAATGCACTATAGAGCAAGAATATATATATATAGCTCCCTACGATAAGAGCCGTAAAATCTGACTTGAAGAGCAAGTTGGACTTCTCACGAATCACCAAGACCTGACCTAAATATTTCATCAGCACCGCGTTCGGTCGACCGCACCACAAGGTCGGTCGATCGTCCCCTTCTCGAAAACTCTGTGCAGTCGGAGCAGTCGATCGACCCAAAGTGCGGTCGACTGCAACTCCACTTGCTGCAATTGTTAGCTTTTTTTTTTATTCCACACCATCTCCGATCGTCTTAATTCCTCTATCGTCTCATCATCTTCTTATCCAACATAGTATGCAAGATATAAACTCAACAAAAAATATATACCAGTCAAACTAACACATTCTAGAGCAAGAAAATGTGTGTGTGCGCTATATATATAGCACACACACACATTTTCTTGTATAGCGTGCACACACATTTTCTTACTCTATAGTGCATTAGTTATATATACACACACACACCAGTATAACTAACGCACTCTAGAGCAAAAAAAAACGTGTGTGTGTATACACACACGCACACATTTTCTTGCTCCAGAGTGCATTAGTTTGACTAGTGTGTGTGTATATGTTGACTGGTGTGTGTGTGTGTCTATACAAGAAAATGTATATATATACACACACACACACCAGTCAAACAAATGCACTATAGAGCAAGAATATATATATATATATATATATATATATATATATATATATATATAGAGAGAGAGAGAGAGAGAGAGAGAGAGAGAGAGAGAGAGAGAGAGAGAGAGAGAGAGAGAGATCTACACACACATTTTCTTGCTCTAGAGTGCGTTAGTTTGACTGGTGTGTGTGTGTGTGTGTGTGTGTATATATATATACACACACACACACACACACCAGTCAAACTAATGCACTATAGAGCACAAGGAAAAAAAATAAAATAAAAAATAATATATATATATATATATATATATATACACACACACCAGTCAAACTAATGCACTATAGAGCACAAGGAAAAAAAATAAAAGAAAAAATAATATATATATATATATATATATATATATATATATATATATATATATATATTTATATATATATATATATATACACACATACACACATAGAGAGAGAGAGAGAGAGAGAGAGATCTATACACACATTTTCTTGCTCTAGAGTGCGTTAGTTTGACTGGTGTGTGTGCATATGTTGACTGGTGTGTGTGTGTGTGTGTGTGTGTGTGTGTGTAGAGATATAGATATATATAGCTCGCTCGCTCTCTCTCTCTCTCTCTCTCTCTCTCTATATATATATATATATATATATATAGAGAGAGAGAGAGAGAGAGAGAGCTCTATATATATATATATATATATATATATATATATATGAGCTTTCTTCCGTTGCAAACGGGTCGGAAGCGGGTCTGTTTGTACAGACCCGTGCGAACTTTGATCTGGACCGTTGGATCAAAGATCCAACGGTCCAGATTTTTTTAAATAAAATTTTGCCTTAACCTGTTGTTGGAAAGGACGGGTTAAGGCAAAATTTTATTAAAAAAAATAGCCTTAACCCGTTCTTGGGAAGGACGGATTAAGGCTGTCTATATTCATTTGTATTTCCATTCTGTTCGTCTTCTTCAGCGATTGCTCCCTCGCTCCTTCTTTCTTCGACGAACCCAACGGAAAAAAAAAACCCTACCTCCGAAGAAGACGTGATCGACATCTCCGTCCGCTCCCCCTCTTCTCTCCCAACTCCAAAGATCGAAACCCTACTCTCTCATCCCCTCTTCGAAACGGAATACAAACCCTAGTTCTCCTCCTAATCGATTGTTTGGCTTGATTTGGACCTATTTTGTAAGGTATACACTATTTCTTTACCTCAATAATCTATATTTCTATTATTTTTTTTTAATTTGTATGTAGTAAATTCTTTAGAAATTGGCAAAAAATTTATATGCCTTAGTAGATTTTAGATGTAGAATCGGGTTGACTTCAAGTATATTTAATTACCGAATTATGTTGCTTGCGTTAGTAATTTGTAGAATTAGAATTGTATATACGAAATTAGTAAGAAACTTTTCAGTGCGGTTATGGTTGAAAACCCTGCAAATGACCGTAAAAAAATACGAAAGTTTGCGAGTAGGTTCGTCTCACGTAGTACAAGCCACCCCAAGTTGTAGAAGCGAGTTTCGAGTCACGGTTCGAGAGATACGGCCGCGTATTGCTTTCGGTAAAAAAAACCAAGTAAAGCGGTACACGGCCGTATCTCCCGAACCGTGACTCGAAACTCACTTCTACAAGTTTGGGTGGCTTTCCCTACGTGAATTGGACTTAGTCGAAAAGTTGTATAATTTTCGGATGCCGTTTGCGCTGTTTGTTCAATTTCTCAAATGAGAAGTTTTTGACTTAGAATTTTCTAAGTGCGGTTATAGTTGAAAACCCTTCAAATGACCTCCAAAAAATACGAAACTTTGCGAGTTGGTTGGTGTCCCCTACGAGAAGCCAACCCTAGTTGTAGAAGCGAGTTTCGACTCACAGTTCGAGAGATACGGCCGCATATCGCTTTTGGTTGGAAAAAAACAACTAAAGCGGTACACGGCCGCATCTCGCAAACCGTGACTCGAAACTCGCTTCTACAAGTTCGATTGGCTTGCCCTTCGTGAATCCGATCAAGTCGGAAAGTTTCATAATTTTCGGATGCCGTTTGTGTGGTTTTCTCAACTTCCTCGCATGAGAAGTTTTTGACTTAAAATTTTGCTAAGTGCGGTTAGATTAGAAAACCCTTCAAACGACCTCCAAAAAATACGAAACTTTGCGAGTTGGTTGGTATCCCCTACGAGAAGCCAACCCAAGTTATAGAAGCCAGTTTCGACTCACGGTTTGAGAGATACGGCCGCGTATCGCTTTCAGTTGGAAAAAAACAACTAAAGCGGTACACGGCCGCATCTCTCAAACCGTGACTCGAAACTCACTTCTACAAGTTCGATTGGCTTGCCCTTCATGAATCCGACCAAGTCGGAAAGTTTCATAATTTTCGGATGCTGTTTGTGCGGTTTTCTCAACTTCCTCGCATGAGAAGTTTTTGACGTAGAATTTTGCTAAGTGTGGTTAGATTAGAAAACCCTTCAAACGACCTCCCAAAAATAAGAAACTTTGCGAGTTGGTTGGTGTCCCCTACGAAAAGCCAACCCAAGTTGTAGAAGCAAGTTTTGACTCACGGTTCGAGAGATACGGCCGCGTATCGCTTTCGGTTGGAAAAAAACAACTAAAGCGGTACACGGCCGCATTTCTCAAACCGTGACTCGAAACTCGCTTCTACAAGTTTGATTGGCTTGCCTTTCATGAATCCGACCAAGTCGGAAAGTTTTATAATTTTCGGATGCCGTTTGTACGATTTTCTTCAATTCCTCAAATGAGAAGTTTTTGACTTAGAATTTTCTAAGTGCGGTTAGATTAGAAAACCCTTCAAACGACCTCCAAAAAATACGAAACCTTACGAGTTGGTTGGTGTCCCCTACGAGAAGCCACCCCAAGTTGTAGAAGTGAGTTTCGACTCATGGTTCGAGAGTTACGGATGCGTATCGCTTTCGGTTGGAAAAAATCAAGTTTAGCGGTACACGGCCGTATCTCGCAAACCGCGACTCGAAACTCGCTTCTACAAGCTTGGGTGGCTTGCCCTACATGAATCCGACCAAGTCGGAAAGGTTTATAATTTTCGGATGCCGTTTGTGCGGTTTTCTCAAGTTTATTTTTTTAGAAGTTTTTGAGTCAGAACATTTTCTAAGTGCGGTTAGAGTTGAAAACACTTCAAACCACCTCCAAAAAATACGAAACTTTGTGAGTTGGATGATCTCATGTAGCACAAGAAACCAGAACTTGTATAAGTCAATTTGGACTCACGGTTAGAGAGAAACGGCCGTGTATCGCTTTTGGTTGAAATAAACTCAAATAAAGTGATACACGGCCGTATTTCTCGAACCGTTAGTGGAAACTGACTTTTACAAGTTGTTGTGGTTTGCACACTTATAAAAACACCATGCACAACGGTTTAGTACCCCTAACCGTTCTCATTTTCACGATTTCTTAGGTATGGACAGTTTCGAAGAAAGTTCTGTTGCCGGAGAGAAATTTGTTTGTACACAACAAATTGGCGAGTATCTTCCTCATGTTGACGAGCACCTAAAACCGAAGATTGGTATGACATTTCCCATTCTTGAGGAAGCGAAAAAATTTTATTCATCATATTGCAAATGTGCGGGATTGGAAATAAATATAAGGGAAACGATGTAGTGGATAAATCATATGTTTGTAATAAAGCCGGGGAGTCACCGAATAATCATAATGAAACTAGACGAGGTACAACTTCTAGAACGGGTTGCAAAGCTTTCGTTCGTGTCAAACTAAACCCACATAGTAATTCACAAAGTAATTCGTGGATTCTTTATTCGTTAAATGAAGCACACAATCACGAATTTACTTCACCCGGTAGATGTCACTTGCTACCTCGAAACCGTGAATTGACTAAGACAGATAAAAAAGTAATTGGTCAACTTACCGAAGCTAATGTCCCTGTATGCAAACAAATGCTATTCTTTGAAGGTGCAAGTGGAGGTAATGAGAAAATTGGGTTCACCGAAACCGATGTCAGAAATCTCAGGAGAGACGAGATGGAGGGTTTAAAAGGACACGACGTACAAATGCTACTTGATTTTTTTGAATCCAAAAAGGAGACCGATCCTTTATTCTATTTTAATTACCAATGTGATCCTGAAGGGCGATTGTCACATTGTATCTGGGTGGATGGTATCGCTAGAAAGAATTATGAAGTATTCGGGGATGTTCTTTGCTTTGACGCTACCTACAACACAAACCGATACGGGATGTTGTTCGTACCATTTGTTGGATTCAACCATCATTGGCAATCAATATTCCTAGGTTGTGGGTTCATCCCCAACGAGAAGACATCCTCATTTGAGTGGTTTTTTGAAAAGTGGCGAGAAGCAATGGGCTTTGATCCGATCAACATCATGACAGATGAGGATCGTGGGATAACTTCTGCAATTTCCAAAGTTTTTCCAATCACGTCACATAGATATTGCATTTGGCATATTTTGGATAAGCTACCGCATGAAGTGTGCATGTCAAATAACGTTGATGAGTTCAGGGATGCTTTGAAGACTATTATTTATGCGGCGGAATTTAAAACAGAATTCGAATAGAAGTGGAAAAATTTGATCTCCCAGTACAAACTGGAGAATAACAAATGGTTGAAGGAAAAATTTGAGATCCGCAAAAAATGGGCTCCTGTGTACGCAAGAGACTCATTTTGGGGGGGCATGTTGAGTACCCAACGTAGCGAATCGCTACATTCATCCTTGAAGCACCATACTCATAAAAAGTACTCACTACATGAATTTGCCATCATCTTTGACCGACTCTTAGTAAAACAAAGACATGATAAACTTAAAGAAACATATCGTAATCGTGAGGAGCGGCCAAAATTGAAGACCGAATGGGCATTGAAGTCACAAATGGCAGGAACATACACTTAGAAGATTTTCTACAAATTTCAACAAGAAGTTGTCAAAAGCTTATTACTTAATGTGAGTTTAATTGCGAGTATGGATACACCAGATAGTGCAGCTTATTCTGTAACAGTTTGTGGAAATTCAGAACCGGGGAGGGTGATTTCTTATTGTAAAATCACTGAAATTGCCTTGTTCCATGTACGACTTCGTAGGCATTCCCTGCAAACATCTACTGGCAGTTATTCGGTTCACAGATCACACCGCACTATCCGAACAATATATTTGTAGGCGATTGACCAGGGATCAATTGAGAAGAAGCAGTATACCGGTTCCCAATAGTATGGGCGACAATTTTGCCTCTCATTATTGTGAACTGACTATGCACTCAAGACATTTGGTCGATCTTGGTTGTTCTTCAGAGCGAGGATACAAGTACATGCTCGACCACATGCTGAAGGGAATCGAAGGCTTTGCTAACATTGAGTCAGTGAACAGCACACCACATGAAGGTAGCGCACAACCTGAGAGTGGTGGACATGCACATGCACATGCACATGTAGGTGACCCTGCGCAGTGCACCACAAAGGGGAGGCCTAAAGGGAAACGGTTGAAGTCTATAAGAGAAGGTCAAAAAACGAAGAGGCCAAGACTTTGCAGGACATGCCTTCGTGTCGTAGGTCACGATACATGGAATTGCCCAAAAAATGTAGCAAGGTATTATATAAGAGATTTTGTATTTGTTAATTGAACTTCAATGAATGTATACTTGTTATAGTCGGTACTAACTCATTCTTCTTCCTTATTCAGTGGATCGGTAGGGAATGAAGAAGCTCCAAACATTGTAAAGAGTGATGATGACGAAGGCGAAGGTTCGTGCTAGGGGGTTTTAAGTACTTAAATATGTATGTCATATCAAATTTTCAAGATAATCACCGAATAATTGCTGAATTTTATATTTTTTTGTGCAGATAATTATTAATTTCGACTCGATTATTAACTTATATATATATATATTTTGGTGTAGGTCTGGAATGAAACCAAAAAACGCGCCCAATGGAAAGAAACAATGCGTTGAAAAATTCGTTGCTTTTGGATTGTATATATGTGGTTAATTGAATGTATCTGTTTGGTACAAGTAAATTAATGATGTATTTAATCAGAGTGTAATCTCTATATGTCAGTTTATTTTGTGTATTTGTGAACTACACATGTTGCTATCGATTTTGATCTTGTATTTGGGTAGCAAATGTTTATATATGTCGAAATTTGTGAATTTTGAAGATGTGTGCAATTTGGGCAAGTCGATCTGTTTGTGAATTATTTGGTAATAAAAAATGTCTGGATGCCGATGTGAACAGATTTATTATTTGTGTGGGAGATTGTGTATTTTATGGATGATATATCTATATTGTCGAAAATGTGAAAATGTACGCAGTATTGAAGAAAAGATGCTGCCAGATACTCTCTACTAAACCCGTTATTGATGATAGCAGGTTACGATAACTTAACCCGTCATTTTCAATAACGGGTTAAGTAGATAGATATTGGCAGTCCTTAACCAATACTTCACATGTAGGGGATGAAGTTCGGGCAATATCTCTCCACGTAACCCGTTATTGGCGTTAACAGTTTTATATGACCTAACCCGTTATTACCAATGACGGGGTAAGGAGATAGATATTGGCAGTCCTTAACCAATACTTCACATGTAGGGGATGAAGTTCGGCCAATATCTCTCCACTTAACCCGTTATTAGCGTTGACGGTTTTATATCATCTAACCCGTTATTACCAATGACGGGTTAGGTTGAGGTTTATTTACGGAACTTTCCACTTTGTGGACTATATCTTCTTTTGTTGATACATATACATATTTGTTCATTCACAACAAATAACTTAATGAACTTTTGTCTGTGTTGGATATATCTTCTTTTGTTGATACATATACAAATTTGTTCATTCACAACAAGCCATTTGCAACAACAAATTTATTCATATATCAAACATTACAAACTGGCAAGAACAGGTTGTTTGAAGATACATATAATGCGTACATAACTCAAGCAAATTGACATTACAAAGTCATCCTTTGACACTCTACTTCAAAATTGAAATTAATTTAGTATACAAGTACATGCTCGGTTTCTTCTCAAATTGATAGGAAGGACTGCTGACTCTGCCTTTTTTTGATTGCATAAGTAGTAGTTATCCCCCCTGCATACAATTTAGTTCACTACTATTACATAGAGGTAAAAATTCTCCGTTTCTTGGGATAGCGTAGTAGTGGGTGTAACCGTATATTCAAAGTACTTGACAACTTCTTGACACGCACTCCTCATATTCGTACTATTTGTTGCGCGATTGTGAGGTGTGCATGCCAAGAAGTTGAAAAGTAGCATGAATACACTGTGGCACCCACCACTACTCCATCACCCACCACTACTCCATCATACGAAGCAGAGAATTTTTACACTCTGTGTAACAATAGAGAATGAATGTGTATGAACGGAGGACAATTGCTACTTATGCAAACACATCTAAAAGCTAGAAAAAAGAAGACTAAGGGAAATGAATATAAAAAGGGCAGAGTCAGCGGCCCTTCCTACCACTTGAGAGAAACCGAGCATGCACTTGTACACTGAAATGTTCATGCACAAGTCTCTCTACTCCTGCATCTTCATACACTTATATTTGCAGTAGTAACCGACCATCTTTGAACTCAAATTTCTTTCATAACTCAAACTTCTTCCTCCCTATTTAGAAGAAAAGATTATCTTGAAGAGAAGAAGAGAAGATTGAATCCTCATATTTTTTCATCTACTGAGTTATGAACTGAAGTCTCTCATTTGAGTTATCTTGAAGAGAAGAAGAGAAGACTCATTTGAGTTATGAACTGAAGTCTCTCAGTTATAGGGCAGATTAGAAGGAGGGGAGCATGATATGACATCAATCTTGTACACTGCAATGCTCATCAATAGGGCTGAATCAAAACAAGAAGAAGAAGAAGACAAGGAGGGATCAAAACAAGAAGAAGAAGAAGACAAGATGGTTAAATCCTTGATATCCACCAAAGTATGATACAAGGCTCCAAAAAATAGTAGCAAGGATAGCAATTGTCTCCAACAAATTGATACACATCTCAAAATGTACAGACCATGTCTGTAAATTGCACATGGATAACCCGTTGTTGGTGACAACGGGTTAATTACACTTAACCCGTCGGTACCAAGAATGAGTTAAGTATACTTGATCTATGCCAAAACTTGGTCTCTACATGATGAACCACTATCAATATTTGTCAACGTAACCCGTTGTTACGGATAACGGGTTAAGTTAACAAAGATCGTTATCACCAACAACGGGTTAAGTACACTTATATTTGCAGAAGTTTATGGCTACATGAGATGGCGAAGTTCTGCCAATATATGTTAACTTAATCCGTTATTGACGATAACGGGTTAAGTACATAGAACCCGTTATCGTAAATAACGGGTTAAGTGTACCTATATCAGTAGTACTGATAATTATTAAATCGCATGTAAAAAATGTGTAAACAAGTTTGTAAATATAATATATAAAGTAGTTCACTTAATGAAAACAATTTATGATAAATTATTCAAACACCACATTGACCATACTAAAACCTGCTGCAAAAAAGCTGCTCATAAAATTTTATATAATCAGCTTTCCATAGATGTTCGTTACGCGATTTCAAATTTTGTATGTAAACAAACAAATTTTTAAAACATTTACACGATTTCAGTCAGACAGGTTTAAACAATTATGTTAGATATAATTTTTGGTTGGGTTAGAGTACCTTGTAGGGTTAGAGTAGGGTTACAGTAGGTTAAGGGCAGGGTTAGGGTTAGTAGGGGTTAGGGGTTTGGTTAGATCTTGTTTTTTATTTATTTCAATTCCTCGCCACGTAACTACAAAAAACCAACTATAGATCCCCACATGTAAAGAGAAAACCAAATGTAGCATTTGTTGGTTTTTAGGAAGCCATAACACGAAGAAGATAGAGACGGGAAGATGAGGAAAAAACCACATGTATATTCCCATATGTACCCTATACAAGAAAAAAACACATGTACATCCCCACATATACCGTATACATGAAAAAAAACACATGTAGATCCCCACATGCTGATATCCCTAATGGAAAAGCCTAACCAGATGCGTCACGTGATCCGCATCTCGTCATCAGATCCAATTAATTGGCCATCAAGAACTGGATCTATACATAGGGATTTTCCCATATATAGGCTACATGTGGGGATGTACATGTGATTATGTAGTTTAGGTTTTTTCCATATTGAAGTGTCTGGAATAATAGTAGGCGGGTGTTGAGTTCTGCTTGTTTAGCTTGGTACTTTTTTCCACTTAGGTGTATGCTCAAAGTTTTCTGGCTTGTGGTGGTCACTTGGCTTAGATGACAACACCACTTCTTTGGTGGAGACAACGGCCTACACTCTAGATTGTGGAAACGTAGCCTATATGATTGTGGAAATGAAGCCTATATTGGGAAAAAACCACATGTAGATCCCCACATGTAGCCTACATGGAGAAAAAACCACATGTACAACCCCACATTTAGCCTATGTGATGGAAAAACCACATGTAGATCCCCACATATAGCCTATATGATGCAAAAATCACATGTAGATCCCCACATATAGCCTATATGGGAAAAAAATCACATGTAGATCCTACATGTAGCCTATATGGGGGAAAAACCATATGTAGATCCTCATATGTAGCCTATATGGAGAAAAACTACATGTAGATCCCACATGTAGCCTATATGGGGGAAAAACCACATGTAGATCCCCACATGTAGCCTATATGGAAAAAAAACCACATGTAGATCCCACATGTAGCCTATATGGGAGAAAAACTACATGTAGATCTCCACATGTAGCCTATATATGGAAAAAAACATGTAGATCCCACATATAGCCTACATGGGGGAAAAACCACATGTAGATCCCCACATGCATGTACAAAAGGACCAATACAGATGTGGAATCTCGCTGTGATAATGATGGTATCCCTAATGGAAAAGCACGAATGCGTTATTAGAGCACCACGCCACCAGATCTTTTTCTCTTCGTAGTAGAACAAGTTCAATATGGGAAAAAACTAAAGTACTTAGCCAAATGTAGATCCTACATGTAGCCTACATAGCGTCAAATTGATTGACTGATGGATGGATGGATTCATTAATCTGGGAATTTAGAACGGCCCGTTAATGTGCTACAAGTTAACGACTTGTACTACAAGTAAAGATTTTTGCCATGTTGTACATGTGGTTCTACATGTTGCAAAGTAAAATCTAAAGGTGGGGATCTACAAATATTAACCTAATTAATCAAAACAAAAAACAAATACTCACTACTAACCCCTAACCCTACACTAACCCTATCTTAACCTAACCCTAACCCTAACCCTTGGGTTGAAATCTCATAATTTATTTTTTGAACTTTTTCACCACCAATAACAAGCTCAAATTTATAGTGGTTAGTTACGTGGCAGTAAATGAAAATTAATAAAAAAATATAAACAATTATGGACATATTAATGTCACCTTGCACAGTTCAGGAGACAATTCTCGCAAAGAGTAAAGAGAAATTTGTAGAAAACCCAAAATTTCAAACTCCCTAACCCGTTCTTCACAAGAACGGGTTAAGGGACCTTAACCCGTTATTTATAAGAACGGGTTAAGTAAGTAGATTTTGACAGTATATTTTGATAACTTGGATAAGGTCCTCCCAATAACTTTCTACCTAACTCGTTCTTGTCAACAACGAGTTAAGTGAACTTAACCCGTTATTCACAAGAACGGTTTAAAGAGAGTGACATTGGCAGAACTTTGGTCTGTAGGAGTTAAAGGACTGCCAATATCGCTCTACCTAACTCGTTGTCGTGAAGAACGGATTAAGGTCACATTACACGTTTTTCACAATGACGGGTTAAGAAGAGCCATATTAGCAGAACTTTATTAAGACATGGTCTGTAGGCTTCCAAAGGACTGTCAATACCTCTCTACCTAACCCGTCCTTAGTGATAACGGGTTAAGCTCAAATAACCCGTTATCGTCAATAACGGGTTAAGTATAGATATTTGTGCAGCACTTTTGTTTGTGTTTGGCTGTGTACATTTTTTCTGATACGGAAACGACTTCATCAAATGTTGTTCACAAATTCACCTACAACATCACATCAAAGTAAATAATACAACAGATATCTTCATAAGAAAGTTGAAGGCGTAAAAATGTACAATGTCAACCAAACCACTTAATTAAATGAAATGAATTCAATTTTCAAAAATTTACACCAAAATTATAAATATGAAGTTGGACATGTCCAAAATACAAAAATTACAAAAGAAGGCGTTCTCCACTTTGGCTTGTACACCATGCCCGGTATTCACCTACAACAATTTATCAACATAGAAACAAACAATATGTTAGTTACTGCAATAACAAAATCACCAACCAAAAGATACGCTATTACAGAGTATTAGAGACTACCGTCTATGACCATGCGGCTTGCGACCACTTGGTGTGAATTGATCGGGAGGGTTCCGCTTCCTTTGAGGATTTCGCCGTCTGCCTTGTGTCTGGGGAGAATCAGGATCATCCGACGACTGTTCCTCATCAACATCTTTGGGATTTGGCTGTTCTTGTAGTTGTTGTGGCTCGGTGATGCGAATTCCCCTACCCACAGTTTGTTTTTGCCTATAACCTGTTGATGGCAAGTTGGCTCTCAAATAAGCCTCAACTTGTGGACCTTCACCCGCGTCCTCCAGAGTACGATGGTACGGGGCTAGCATATCCCAGATTACCTCCTTGAAGCTCTCGGGTATCCTAGTCTTCATGACGCGAGCAGCTGTTCGAACAACCTCCCATGCGTTTTCAATCTACAGTTGGTGAAAAATTCCAATTTAAACATCATTCATAATTAGTGGCATCAATTAAATACAGTACATGCGTACAAACTATATGAAATTTGACTGACCATTTTTCGATATGTCTCAGCCCTTGGTTGGTACATCGGCTGGGAGGAGGAATATGCTGGAGCTGGTTCTGCCTGGGTAGGGGGAATCGGAAATTGCACACCAGCTGGTACGGCGGCCTTTGGAGAAACATACAATCGGGTTATTCGCTTATACCACATCATGTATGCCTGCTGGAGGGAGCCATCATATGGTATCGCGATGTACATCATATTCGGTGTCATTTGCCGCCGCATGGTGTTCAGTTGGCTACATGGTAACGATGGTAATCACCCCAATCGAAGTTGGGCACTTGTCCCGTTCCCCTGACCTCGTGCAACTTTTTATCATAAGACCTGACCTCAGGAATCTTCTGTTGATATCCGAATTGCCGCAAGACTCTATCAGGATACTGGAACTCGACAACTCCAAAATTCACAAGAGGTGCAGCCGTCAACCAAAGGGATCTGTCTACGCATACTGGAGGAACCTGTTGCAACCTGTCGGCCGAGTACGGTTCCCAATTGACGAACTCGTCCCGCAGGTTGTCTAACTCATCTCTGTAGTAGGTTAAAGATTGGCGTGGGTTATCGACCCACGTGTGCTGGCCCGCCCAATATGCTCCTAGAGGAGGTAACAACTCCGCTGCCCCCAGGGCGGCCAACCAATCTGGGATACTCTCTACAATACAGAGACATCCGATGTGGATGCGTTCCCAGCTCCAGATCTGCAGTAGCACCATTGGGCCACCCATTTGTACGCTACCTAAAGAACATGTGCACAAATTCCTGTATAGTAGCGCCAGTGCCACATTCCCCCAACTAAAACGACCCGCATTGTAACACCCCTACCCCGAGCTCGGACAATTTATACAATTTATAAGACAAATTAGATACTATGTAGTACAACTGCCCACCACAGGCTGCCTCTCAAAAGGTGGTTAACCGAATTGGTGACTCTTGATCCTTGGCATTTATTATTTATATTATATTATATTCCTAATTACAACCGATATGGTACTATATTTCCATATCCCCTTTTCAAATCCCATGTACCTTTGCCTTGTACACATCATCCATTCACAACCTTATATTTCCAAATCAACAAATCCGGTGGGCCCCCTTCTCTCAACGTTTCTTGACCAAGTCAAACGGCCAAAGCCAAAGCCAAAGCACAATCTGTGCTTTCATTCATACCGTGGGGCCCTCTACCTCTTACCAAATACTTTCCATACATTCCTCCTATAGAGTTACTCTATAGGACCCCTCTCAATATTTTTATATATTTTTCAAATCATATATATATATATATATATATATATATATATATTTCAGAAATACGGGGTATTACATGCATACCGGAAATTCTTCAACAACCGTAGGTACATTAGCGGCACGGTTGATCCGGATGAGTTCGGGAAGATAAGTCCCCCTATTAAACTAAAAATGTATGCACATGCATAGTACGTCAGAGTTTGCTCGTCCGAATTGGCATCCAAATATTCCTCCTCAAACTGAAATTTTAACCAGTTGATGTACTGTGATTTGCCATCGAAAGTGTCAGCCATCACTTCTTCCTCCGCTTTATTTTTCGCAGCTTCTATTTGTTCATACAATAAATCTTCATCAAAATCTGCGGGCACATTTTCGCGGATTTCTTTTTCAGCGGCCTCTTTCCTTTCGTTAACTATCAACTGCAGGTCGATACCGAGTAAGTCACGAACAACTTCAACTCGATCGAATTCCATGTTCCCAATCACGGCAACCCTATCTATTGGTAGTCCAGTTATCATTGCCACATCTTGTAGGCTCACAGTCATCTCACCAACTAGTAGGTGGAATGTGTGGGTTTCTGGCCTCCATCGCTCGACTAGAGCTGTAAGGAGTGGCCGATCTAGCTTTACTGAGTGAATGAATCTAGCTCCATAGAAACCGGCCTCCACCACATACGGCGTGATACGGGAGTCGAAAGGAAGAACTGCGTGCTTCCAGAAATTACATTTTTTATCGGACCCATTCCACACGGCTTCGGATCGGTGTTTGGGTTGCAAGGTGAGTATGCTTGTGTCCACGGGTCCGGGTGATGTAACGGGAACCGAGGACGATGGACCTGCTTCAGCAGATGTGGATTGACGGCCACCAACCTACACGAATAAATATAACAAATGTTATTATTGAGATAATATTACATATTCGTATTTAAAACCAACAATAATAATCAATCTTACCTCAGTAGTTGGTGCGCCACTAGTGTTACCGGACGGGCTTCTCGGTTGCCTTGATCTAGCCATTTAGCTATTTGACAAAAAATTTAAAATGTGGTTGGTACAAATGATAACAAAACAAATATACCGAGATTTTGGGGAAAAACACACGAATGAAAAAAAAAAAGGATTGAAGGTGAAATTAGTTGAATTCACGTAGCATAAGTCACCCCAAATTATGAAAATGAGTTTCAAATCTCGGTTGAAGAGATACGGGCGTGTAAGATGGTTTAGGTTGTAAAAAAACCCAAATAAACTGATACACGACCGTATATCTCAAACCGTAACACCAAACCCACTTCTACATGTTAAGGTGAGTTGTGTTGAGTGAGATCAGCTTACTCGTAAAGTTTCGTATTTTTTGGACGACGTTTGCAAGGTTTTCAACTCTAACCGCGCAAAAATATTGAAAGTCATTAACTTATAATGCGAGGAACGTGAGAAAATCGCACAAACGGTATCAAAAATTTATAAAACTTTTCCAATTGGTCGAATTCACGTAGCGCAAACCACCCAAACTTGTAGAAGTGAGTTTCGACTCACTGTTTGCGAGATACGACCGTATACCGCTTTATAATAGTTTTTTTTCAACTAAAAGCGATACGCGGCCGTATCTCTCGAACCGTGAGTCGAAACTCACTTCTACAAATTGGTTTGGCTTCTCATAGGGGACACCATCCAACTCGCAAAGTTTCGTATTTTTTGGAGGTCGTTTGAAGGGTTTTCTAATCTACCCGCACTTAGAAAATTCTAAGTCTAAAACTTATAATGCGAGGAAGTTGAGAAAACTGCACAAACGGTATCCGAAAATTTTAAAACTTTTTGACTTGGTCGAATTCACGTAGGGCAAGCCACCCGAACTTGTAGAAGCGAGTTTCGACTCCCGGTTTGCGAGAGACGACCGTATACCGCTTTATAATGATTTTTTTCAACCAAAAGCGATATGCAGCCGTATCTCTCGAACCGTGAGTCGAAACTCACTTCTAAAAGTTGGGTTGGCTTCTCCTAGGGGACACCAACCAACTCGCAAAGTTTCGTAATTTTTGGAAGTGATTTGAAGTGTTTTAAACTCTAAACGCACTTACAAAATTCTAAGTCAAAAAATTCACATTCGAGGAAGTAAAGAAAACCGGCCAAAGGGCATCCGAAAATTATAAAACTTTCCAACTAGGTCCAATTTACGTAGGGCAAGCCACCCAAACTTGTAGAAACGAGTTTCGAGTCATGGTTTGCGAGATACGGCCGTGTACCGGCTTTAGTTGTTTTTTTCCAACCAAAAGCGATACGCGGCCGTATCTCTCGAACCGTGAGTCGAAACTCACTTCTACAACTTGGGGTGGCTTCTCGTAGGGGACACCAACTAACTCGCAAAGTTTCGTATTTTTTGGAGGTCGTTTGAACGGTTTTCTAATCTACCCGCACTTAGAAAATTCTAAGTCTAAAACTTCTCATGCGAGGAAGTTGATGAAACCGCACAAACGGCATCCGAAAATTTTAAAACTTTCCGACTTGGTCGGATTCACGTAGGGCAAGCCACCCGAACTTGTAAAAGCGAGTTTCGAGTTACGGTTTGCGAGATACGGTCGTCTACCGCTTTACTTGGTTTTTTTTCAACCAAAAGCGATACGCGGCCGTATCTCTCGAATCGTGAGTCGAAACACACTTCTACAAATTGGGTTGACTTCTCATATCGGACACCAACCAACTCGCAATGTTTCGTATTTTTTGGAGGTCGTTTGAAGGGTTTTCTAATCTAACCGCTCTTACAAAATTCTAAGTCATAAACTTCTCATGCGAGGAATTGAAGAAAACCACACAAACGACATCCGAAAATTATAAAAATTTCCGACTTGGTCCAATTCACGTAGGGCAAACCACCCGAACTTGTAGAAGCGAGATTCGAGTCACGGTTCGGGAGATACGGCCGTGTACCGCTTTACTTGGTTTTTTTCAACCGAAATCGATACGCGGCCGTATCTCTCGAACCGTGAGTTGAAACTCGCTTCTACAACTTGGGGTGGCTTGTACTAAGTGAGACGAACCTACTCGCAAAGTTTCGTATTTTTTTATGGTCGTTTGCAGGGTTTTCAACCATAACCGCACTGAAAATTTTCTAACTAATTTCGTATATACAATTCTAGTTCTACATATTACTAACGCAAGCAAATAAATTCGGCAATTGAATACACTTAAAGTCAACCCAATTCTACAACTAAAATCTACTATGGCAAATAAAATTTTTCCCACCATCTAAATATTTGAGTCTATACAAATTTAAAAATAAACTCAAATATTGATTGTTGAGATAAAAAAATAGTCTTTACCTTACAAAATAGTTCCAAATGAAGCCAATGAAACAATTTGGAAGAGAACTAAGATTTCGATTTCGTATCGAAGAGGGGATGAGAGAGTAGGGTTTTGAACTTTGGAGTTGGGAGAGAGAAGGGGGAGCGGACGGAGCTGTAGATGCCGTCGTAAGGCGAAGCTAGGGTTTTTTTTCCGTTGGGTTTGTCGAAGAAAGAAGAAGGCAATTGCCGAAGAAGATGAACAGAATGGAAATACAAATGAATATAGACAACCTTAACCCGTCCTTCCCAAGAACGGGTTAAGACTATTTTTTAAATTAAAATTTTGCCTTAACCCGTTCTTTCCAACAACGGGTTAAGGCATAATTTTATTAAAAAAATCTGGACTGTTGGATCTTTGATCCAACGGTTCAGATCAAAGTTCGCACGGGTCTGTGCGAACAGACCCGCTTCTGATCCGTTTGCAAATATATATATATATATATATATATATATATATATATATATATATAGAGAGAGAGAGAGAGAGAGAGAGAGAGAGAGAGAGAGAGAGAGAGAGAGAGAGAGAGAGTGTGTATATATATATATATATATATATAGAGAGAGAGAGAGAGAGAGAGAGAGAGAGAGAGAGAGAGAGAGAGAGAGAGAGAGAGCGCTATAATATATTTTGTAAGAGTTGGCCTTAAAATGTTTTTAAAAACCATTAAACTAATTTAAGAGAGTTGGCCGTATCTTAAACAACACATTTTTTCTCTTAGTAAAATTTTAGTTTGAAATAAGCATGGTAACAATCTACAATGTTTGCTGTAAATATGAAATAGTTGGGATGATATACACGATCTAATAGGTTGGGGGTGTAATATATTAAAAATACAATTTACTATAGATTATTTAGATTCATCTAATAGTGTTTAGAAAATTTAGATATAATGTTTTATTTTTTGTTAATTCATGCAAGGGTATTATTCATATGTTATTTAACAAAATTACTTTTTTCTATTTCCACTATTTTTTTTAAAAAAATATTTTGGTCTATAAATTGAAAAATTAGTTTTCTTCTTTGTTGTTTATTTTATCTGTAACGCCCTGCCCCAATACTCAGACAATTTTTATATATTTTAAGAGACAAATTAATATTTATAGTACAACTGCCCACCACACTTTCACTGCGTAAATCTGATATCTTGTCCTTGGAAACCTGCTGCAGCCTCAACCGAGCCAAAGATGGTCCCAAACTCTGCAGTACAACCTCGATACCTGCCTGATCAAACTCTGCTGCCAACTCTCTCTGAGTAGTGATCAAACTCGACAAACTACCCTTCCAACTAAGCCCTTCGGCCACCACATTCGCCTTGCCTGGATGATACTTGATCTCAGGACGAATGTCTTCCAACACTTCCAACCACCTTCTCTGCCGAAGATTTAGATCATTCTGCTGATAAATGTACTTCAAGCTCTTGTGGTCGGTATACATGTTGACATTCTCTCCATATACATAATGCATCCACTACTTCAAGGCAAAGATAATAGCTGCTAATTCCAGGTCATGCATCGGATAATTCTTCTTATGTGGATGCAACTGCCTCGAACTATATGCAATAACCTTCCCTTCCTGTATCAAGACACACCATAAACCTCTGAGAGATGCATCACTGAAGATATCATAGTCCTTCCCAGCTTGTGGCAACGCTAAGATAGGCGCAGTCGTCAACCTCTCCTTTAGCTCAAGAAAACTTGCCTCACACTTATCCATCCATGTGAATGCCATATTCTTCCGAGTTAACCCTGTCAAAGGAAATGCAATTTGTGCATAGCCCCGAATGAATCTCCTGTAATACCCAGCCAAATCCAAGAAACTTTTGAATTCCTTCACCGTCGTTGGCCTGGGCCAATCCTTCACTGCTTCAACCTTTTGAGGATCAGTGGCCACTCCCTCCTTAGAAAGGATATGACCAAGGAAAACTATCTCAAACTTCCAAAACTCACACTTCAACAGTTTGGTATACAAGTTATGCTCCTGCAACTTCTTCAATACCTCTGCCAAGTACTTAGAGTGCTCTTCCTCCGACTTCGAATATACCAGAATATCATCTATGAAAACCACCACGAAGGAATCAATAAATGGCTGCATGATCCGATTCATCATATCCATGAATACTACCGACGCATTCGTCACTCTGAATGGCATTATCAAAAACTCATAGAGTCCATGACGAGTCCTAAAAGCTGTTTTACTCACATCTTCTTCCTTAACTCAAACATGATGATACCCTGATCGCAGATCAACTTTCAAAAACACAACTGCTTCCCGAAGCTTATCAAACCGATCATCCATCCATGGAAGCAGATACTTGTTCTGAATAGTCACTCTGTTCAACTCCCGATAGTCAATGCACATCCTCATTGACCCATCCTTCTTCTTCATTAACAACACTGGTGCTCCCCACAGTGAAGAACTCAGCCTGATGAATCCCTTACCCAGCAATTCCTCAATCTGCTTCTTAACTTCATCCTGCTCTACAGGTGCCATCCTGCACGGAGCCTTCGAGATCGGAGCACTCTCTGGCTGAACATTAATACAAAACCCAACATCTCGCTGCGGCGGCAATCCCGGTAAATCTTCCAAGAATACCGTTGGAAAATTCCAAACAACTAGAATGCCTCTGACTTCATCTGGAATCATCAACTTAGATACCATAGCAGTTACTTTCGGGTCCTTCTTCTTCCCCTGAAAAGTCACTGTGGAACCTCTTGGTGCTTTCACTAACACCTCTTTCTTCTTGCATTCAATTGTGACATCATATATTACCATCCAATCAATGTCCACAATCATATACACTCCTATGACTTGCAGCTCAATGATATCTATGCCAAATAATCTCCCACCAATCTCGATATCACAGCCCTCGTAATATCGATTAGCAATCAATTCATCTCCTGATGGTGTTGCCACCGACAAGACTCTGCCAGGAAATACCTTGGTTTCACACCTAAAACTTTAGCAAAATTGGGCATCACAAATGTATGTGAAGAACCAGTATCAATAAAATTTTTGATTTTATTTCATTAACCAAAACAAATCCTGTTACATGAAGAATGATACTCAAGTCTCCAATTTATTCTCAAACAAAGTTTTATTTAATATATCGAATAAATAAATTTAAAATTCTTGCATACCCTGGATCATAACCTCTGAGTTACACGCATCCTCCTCAGTTAATGCAAACACTCGCCCCTGCCTCTAAAATTTGCCTCTGCTTGCACCTTTCTTCTTCATCTGACGGACAGTTTGGTCTGAGATGCCCTTCACGACCACACTGATAACAAACACACGACTTAAGCATCTTGGTGCATGTTGACTAATAGTGACGTGCTTCCCCACAATTGAAACAAGTCACGTCTTGAATAGCGGGCGGCTTCTGCTCTGGCCTACTGAACCTGCCCTGCTTCACTGGGAACTTCTTCCCACCCTAACCAACTACTGGCCTCTTGTTCCTGTTCCAGGTCTCCTGCTTATTCTGGAACTGATCCATATCTTCTTCTGTCATTGCTGACCTCCTGACCAACTTATCAAACCTTTTGATGCCCAACGGTATTATTCGTGTAATACCCTGAATTTCTATTAAAGAAATTGTTGATTTTACGTGTTGTGCATGTAAAATTTTTGTACATATTTTTCTTATAAAATTATCTCTCTTATAACCTAAACAAACAATTATTTTTCTTTCTTTCTCTTTATTTTCTAAAAAGCCTATTTTAAAAGCCTAAGCTTGTTTTCTAATTTAAGCCCACCCTAATTAATTAAATGTTTTATTAATAACCCATGAGTCTAAAATCCAACTAATTTGAAGCCCACAAATTAATTACCCTTTTAATTGTCATAATTTGTAGTGTAGACACTTCTAGTAGACAATAAATTAATTAGTAGTGTACAACTTATTAGTGGGGGACACTAGGAGGCACATGCATGCACTAGTATGTGCATTGCACACCCTTTAGGGTGTGGCCGGTTATGGCTAGAGATGAGAGGGAGAGTGGAGTTGAAGTTGAGGGGTGGTTATGAGATCATGGAAGTTACTACAACTTCCCATTCCATCTTGATCCTTGATTAAATCCTAGCCATCTATTCTTATCCTAAAAATGTATAAATACCCCCTAGTTCTTCTCATTAGTACACTAGAAATTATTGAAAGAAGAAAAGACTAAGTGAGAAAAAGATTGAGAAGTTTTAGCGAGTACAAGTTAGAGTGTGCAACTGTGTGTGTGTGTCCCATTCAAGAGGAGGCCGGCCTATCACCAAGGAGCAAGGAGGGTTTTCGGGTTCCACCAAGCACTAGGAGGAGAAGGCAGCTTGCAACCCAATCTAGAAGGAGAAGGCAACTTTCGTGCATTCTAAGAGATTCTAGGAGCTTTTCATTTTCGTTTCACCGATCGGTGGATGTTTCTCATACTTCTAAATCTAGATATCATGCTAGGAATGATTTGATAAATTACTAAGGAAAAACTAAGTGAAATTGGCCTCATGTTTGCTTATTTAAAGATGAATTGGTAATCTAGAAAATGATTGATAAATTGATTGCTAGTTGATAAATGGTGAATTAAAGCGCTAGAAACTATCATGTTGTCATGTTATATGCTTTGAATTATGCTTTATGATGAAATTTGTGCTTAGGAGACAATAGTTGATTAAATGCACCATGTACAATTGATTGTCTAAATTAAAGTAACACTATTGTAGAAGAATGAAAATTTGTGTTCTAAAATATTGAAGGGTGTGAATAAATGGAAGAATAAAGAAATAAAGTAGTTTTGTGGAAATCTAGATCGTAAATTATGTGAAAATGGAAATTGTTCTCAATGTCGAAATTATGGACATAGAACATAAAATAGGACCAAATTGCATGTTTTTATAAGCAAATATTGATGATAAAAATACTGGTTTACTGTAATTTTATATATTTTATAATCTGGAAAGTTTCGTTTCAAAAAGAGAAGAAAAAGAAATAAAAACGTTTTGGGAATTATGAAAATTAGAAATGAACAGAGAATTGGATAAAAACAAATCCAACCCTCTTTGAAACAATCTGGTCCCTTAGACCAAGTGGTTATGGGTGTTTTGAGCGCTACTGTAGCGTGCGACTGACCCTAGTGGCCTCGGGTTCGAAATTTAGACCCTGCCTTTTGTTTACTGTTTTTAAGCAAAAACCTAAAATCCCGAAACCAAAACACTTACCTATTAAAAACCTTTCACATACTGTGGTTGCACCTTAGCCCATTTGGCTTTCGGTGGCGGTTGGCTAGTCTCAGGTCGGAGGTTCGAAACCTGGTTTCAGCAGTTTTTAAAATATTTGATTTTTGAGTTTTAAAAATTGATTTCTTGGCCTTTAAAAAAAATCCGAAAAAATATCATAATTATTCTAAAAATATGTGGATCTTATGAAAAATAATTTTGCATTGTTTGACTAAAATAAAAAGTGATTTAGAAGTGAAAATTAAGTAGAATTGCATGAAATCGACTCTTGTATAAATATGAAAAGCGATTAATTTTATGAGAAATTATACTAAGTGCTAAAGGAGAATTTTTGAATGAAAGAAAATTTAAATGTGCTATCTATGGACTCTCATTTGTTAAATTGCGTATTGCTTATAAATGGAAATACGACCTTGTGGCCTTTTGAATTAAATAAAGTAAATGAACAATAGTATGAGAATCAAATGAATTTGTAGAGATTAATTTTGAATATGAAATGCATGAAATGCATGAAATGCAATTGAACTTTATGTATGAGATTTTGATTCATAGAAAAGAATGGAAATCATGTTAATTGTGAACGAGAACTTATGAGTATGAAAAACTCGATTTTGTGATTATGAGTTGAAATTAAGAACTAGGGTGTAGCTAAGCCTCATACCGGCAATGAAAGAAATGTTGAAATGATATTTGAAAAAAAAATGACCAAGATTTGGGTCATGTGAAATGAAAGAATAAGACTGGTATAGTGGGAGGGCTAACCCTAAGGGATTGATTTTGTTTATGATTCAATTAAATTAAGGACTAGATACATAGTGAAAAGGTGATGAAAGTAAGAGAAAAATATGAGTATGAGGGCCATTGGATTGGCGGCGTGAGAGTATTCACAGGATGTCCCATGATGCGTCATGAGTAGGACGTGGATACTACTCCAGATTACCGTCCCAGTGACGACGCTTATGGGGTGTTTGGTGACTGCGGGTGGTGTCATGTCTATGGTAGGAGGTGAATTACCACAGGATACCTGCATGATGATTCATGTGTCAGTGCGTTGGGATTCTCTCCAGAGTGCCTAGACGTGAGCTCGTAATTTATAGAACATCTAGAATACTTGTCGTAGTTACAGTAGTAGATTAAGTCATGGCGAGGGATTGAACCTTACAAGATGAAGAATGGTTAAGGGCTTGCCCTCGGACCTATGTAGTATGGGCTGCATAGACTCTGAACAAGTGCACATTAGTGTCATGTAAAATAAATAATTGCATTAAGGACTAAGTGCACATTCACAACACGACATCAATAGGCTAGTCCCCTTAGCTTTGTTTGTGATCAAGTTTGTGATGGTTAAGTATTTGAGAATCTTTATACTGTTTCGGCATAAAGAGGATGACCGTGTATAATATTTGGTCAGTTGAATGAACTGACGTGCCCACAGTTTTCTATGTAGGATAAAGTACATGAAAAAGACTAAGGAGGAATTTATACTTAAAGAATTATTCAAGTGCTGTTGTATTTAATTCATATAATTGTTGTAACATTGCTTCCGCTGTTTAAGTGTAAATATAACTCTGATGTAAAGTAAAGTTTTAATTTCCTTGTAAAATTGTATGAAGTGAAGTGTAAATATCTTGTGGAACTTCGAATTCGGTCTTATTTGGAATTCGGGGTGTTACAATCCGCGACCTCAAATTTGGCCTCAAACCCTGCTCGAATTTCTTTGCCTTCTTCGCCTCATCAACAATCAGCTCCGGTGTATACCTTGATAACTGGGTGAACTTAGTCTCATATTTGCGCACCGACATGCTGCCTTATTGCAGATTCAAGAATTCCGTTGCTTTCTTATCCTGAATATCTAGAGGAAAGAAACGATCCCTGAACTCTTCCAAAAAAGCCTCCCAAGTTACCTGTTGATCCCCAAAAGTCCTCTTCACTGACTACCACCAGATGCCAGCGTCATTCTCTAACTGCATTGTAGCCAATTTCACCTTGTTGACTGCTAGGGTTTCCAAGACTTCGAAGACCACTTCCATCTGTCTAATCCAATCATCAGCCTCATTTGGATCAGATTCCCCCTCAAAAATAGGCGGCTTCATTCGCTTGAAGGGCTCAACTTGTTTAATTGGATCAGCCTTAACAAATACTGGTCCAGTCCCTTGATTCTAATTCTGATTCTATGCCACGTTGGCTGTCATGAATGCATTCAAGGTCTGATACACCCTGGCAACTTCAGTCTCAAGATCAAGTCCAGCCCCACGGGAACTCTCAGCCCATCACCATTTCCACCATTCCTGGTCCTGGGTCCTTCTATTATACTGATTACTACAAAATGAGGAAAAAGTTAGAGCATCACAAAATATTTCACATTCATATCAATACCCCATGGTAAAACCTTAATCATACCCCAAATCATAACATCTTGTTTTAATTCTATATGATACTCACACTTTAATGTCCACCCCTAGGTACTCACGCTCTATTGTCCACGCCTAGGTTTATTTTATACCATGTTTATCATTACTATTGAAGCATGCTCTGATACCAACTTCTGTAGCGCCCCGAATTTTTAATATAATATCTCAGAAATACGTTGCACAATTTCCAACATCTACTTCAATGTAATAGTAAACATAGCCAAAACACAGAATATAATTTTCAACTTTTATTACACCAATCCTTTACAAAACACAAAGGAATATTAAACACCTTGAATTACAATTTCTTTCTTTTACAATGCATTCATTTACAATTTACATAAGCCACACTATCATTCTACCATAAGCATCCAAATCCCAAGCTATAGGTACCTACCTGTAAAACATGAGGCTAGAGATAACCCTAATCCCCAAAACTACAGGGGTCAGCCATAACGGTGTGAGTGACATTAAAAGAAATACAACATGAATAAAACATAAAGAATAAAGTTATGAACAACACATACCAACAGTAATAATGAATGGAAGGTGAAAAGAAATAAATAAAATATGAAAATATCAAGTGAAATTAGACTGTGTCAAGTGTAGAAAACAGAAAACAATCATGTATAAAACCAAGTCAAGAAAACACAACTGTAGGATGATGACTCTCTAATGCATACTTGTCGGATTCTATGCATTCCATATTACATAGGTCTGGTGCAAGCCCTTATCGTTCTCCACTTTATAGAGTTCAATCCCTCGTTATGCAGCTAATCCTACTACTGTTAGAAATAAGATCCAGAATACTTCGCGAATAGGCATCACAACCCTCGATGCGCAAGCATCATGTAAGAATAGCTCTGACCCCCAGGAAGAAATCACCTCCCTGACGTGTACCCCACGAATAGATTTGTGAGACCCTCGACATGCTGATACACTAGTGCATCCCGTGAATAGGCCGGCCGACCCTCGACACGCGAATGCACCTGTATGCTCCGTGAATAGGCATGCAGACTCTCGACACGCGAACATACCAAATGTCCTCTTGAGACAGAACAATACACAGTCCTGGAACGCATCTGTTGGACTAGACCCCTAGAGCATATACTTACGTTTTCCAAGTTCTATCACATCTCTATTAGTGCCTGTCCTTAAGTTGATTATTATTAAAACAAAAGTTCCCCCTCTCTAGAGTTAGTGTATCCTGTCGGACTTAATTCCACAACAACCCCAATGACCCCAACTGGTCATAATTCACAAATCTTATCTGCCGGTTCACAGGACTCTCACCCAACTCCTAGAGACTCATAAAACGAATATCAACACCAAATCTTTCAATAAAATTCTTCATCAAATCGTTTATATCAAGAAACTTCTTTAAATCAACAAAAATCCAAATCCATTTAATGTAATTACAAATTCCAGAATTGAATAAAATGTTAAATCCATTAAATAACTGAGTTTCGTATTTTGAAGTCATAGAAAGTCATAAAATATCAATTTCTTCGAAAATCATATATATTTCCCTTTATAAAGTCATAAAAATAAAATTTAAATTCTATTATAATTAAAAAATAACTCTCTGTAAAATACTATAATTTGTAGCAAAAACATCCTCTAAATCAGCAGATCAATAATCCATAATATCGAAGAAACAATCGTTCAAGAAACATGAAGAAAACTCAAGAAAAACAATCAGCTAATACACTGACAGTCGACCGTTAAAAACAGTACAAAAGTGGCTGGTCGACTGACATGCAAAAATCTCAAAACCCACTAATTGACAGTCGACTGTCAGTTCAAGTGTAAAATCTTGACAGTCGATCGACATATTCAAAAATCGACAGCTTTAACATTCGTGCACCTTCTTACTGATACTTCGTTAATTCTTTGTAAAATCATAAATGTGCAAGAAAAAATTCCTGATATGATTAAATACAACTTGTATAACATATAGGAGTTTATAAAATAAATCAAAACCACATCGAGATCATAAAAGAGCAATTCTTATCAAAATCTTCAAAACAGTGAGCATAGATGTGTATATGTGTATATGTGTGTGTTTGCATCAGTAAAACATCAAAATCTCATCAATTAGAAGTAGTATAATGTTCAAATCAAACTTAGTATTAAAACAACTCAAATTCAATTCAAAAACATCACAAAAGTATCAAAATTCAATTTTGGCTGAAACAAGTAAGATCCGAAGAACAACCCCAACTCCAACTTTCAAGGTTTGATCTTTTTGATTCAAAAACTCTTCTACAACTGGTTAAATACATACCCCATTGATTTTAATAGTTTACCCATGAATATATGCAATTATAACATGTATATCATCAAGTTCTCATCATCAAAATCATCCAACAGACCACATATGCATACATACACAGTAAAGATTGAGTTTTGTTATCTTTTCGCAATAAAAACCATACACTCTCATTATAATCAATCAAAACAACAAGGATATGAAAGAAAATAACCTATTCATGATTTCTATTAGGTTCTTAACAATCTCAAGTCATCTATATGTAATTTTAATCATCAATAACATAGTTTTCATGAAAAGATTCAATTTTAATTCATACATCCATCAAAATTCATCATATCATCATACAAACTCCAACATACTTTCTAATAGACAAATCATCATATACAACATACATAGAACAATAAGAAATCAAATATATGTCACTCACCTTATTGAAGAATAAATCGAAATAATAAAGAGAATAATAAAAGTCCTTCATTTCGCAAGAAAACCAAGATCCTCGTTTCGAAACTCCAAGAAATCAATAATAAAGAAAACCCTTTGTGTAGTACAGCAAAGAGACGGCTGCACCCTCTTTTAAATAGGCCAGAAATTAGGGTTTTAGAGTTTTGAATAGGTTTGCAAAATATCCCTTTTGAATATATCTTTACATATATAAATCCTTATACCTAGAAATTAGATAAACCAATTAAATTCAAATTTAAAAACAAAAAAAACTACTCCAGACCTGGACGGCACCAACTTCAAGTTTAGAAAAACAAACATTGTAATTTTGCCTCTAAGTGGCAATTTTGCAAAAAGACCATTCTTTAAGAAATTTGCGAAATAAACCAAATCTATTAAAATAAAAAGTAAACTCTTTACCTCTGAGTTGGATATGCATCATTCTCAGACCAGAAATCCAAAAAAATCTAGAGTTTTCACTCCGTTTTCACTCCAAGTGGTAATTTTACACAAAAGCCCTTTTTTTGTATTATTCGCAAATATGCCAACTAAATGTCAAAAAAACCCGGAAAATTCATAAATAATACCTATTAATACATAATATGTTTCCCCAAAATAATTTCTGACTTGAACTTCCCAAGAAAATATTTACACGTGTTTTGCATGTGTAAAAAGATAAATTTTAGAAAAATATTTATTAAATCACAAAAAAAATCATTTTAATTCATCTATTAATCTCAAAAACATTATTTATAAATCTAGGGTGTTACATCAGGATGATTGGCGGAGTGAGACAATTCCCAGTATTCCGACACGATGGACGTAAGGGCCAAAGAATGATCCGCGGAATGGGATTGGTCTCCAGTATTTCAAAGACGAGAGCGATGCTTACGGGACTGCTCCACATCGACTAGAAAGAAGGATCCTGTGCTAGATTGCATGCCCCGTACTCAACGAGGACGCTGATTTCTAAAGGGGGGTGTATGTAATACCCCGTAATTTCAAAGAGCTATAATATATACAATAATAAAGGCTGATAGCATATTAGTAATTAAGTGGAAAAAAGAGATGAGGGGAGGGGCCCACGTGTTGAGAAACAACAGTGATCTGCTATGTTGCGGTGATGTCACCACTGACGTCACCTAGGGAACCACCCGATTTAGGATGAAGACAACGCCGTTGTCTTTGTCTAATGATGTGGTACATGTGACCCACTATTGGGGCTGTGCTCACGGGAGAAAGTGGAGAGAGATGGTTTGGATTTGTCCTATATTGGGAATTAACAAGTATTAAATAATAATTAAATATAAATATAATAGTCTGGGATTAGAGGTCACCAATAAGGTATAGCACCTTTTATGAGACAGCCTGTGGTGGGCAGTTGTACTATATAGTAAATAATTTGTATGAAAAATATATAAAATTGTCTGAGTATTGGGGCGGGGCGTTACATTATCTACCTTCAAAAAGTGAGGAAGTTAAAATTTTAACATCATTATCAGAACAACTTAAGAATCATGAACATAGTGCATCACACGGGTTACATACTAGTAAATACAATCATACTAGAAAATTTTCCAATGTGATTTAAGATTCTGTCCAATTACGTTGTTTAAAGATGTGCATATTTGGTAGATGAATACCGAAGTAATTATCGTAACCAATAGATCGAGATGAAACAAAGAACCAATAAGTTGAATGTACTTTGACTAGCATGTTATGTATGTCACTCACTATTAATCAATACGATTGATACACATAGGCACATATCTAAAAGATATGTACATGTATGTTAGGTTTAGTTGGATCAACTTCCTTTCCCCCAAATTGGACAAAATCCTCCACCTTAAATTTTCCCCCAAATCCTAGAAACCCTAACCCTAGCCATGGCTTGACTTGTCGAGATAACCACCTCCGGCCGCGATTGAGGGTCCCACCGACCTTGATGCCGAGATCCGTTGGTGCTCCTGCATCCTCTGGAACACGCCGCCGCTGTCGCCATCGGCTGCGAATCCACCGCCGTCATCGTCAGGGAAGAGCTTCACTAGGCTGGGGCCTTGCGGTGGCCACGACCTCTTTGTCGATGACGACTGTAACAGCACATCAAAAAGAACGAAGGTGCTGGTATACTACTCACTACTCTCTTTGTTATCTGTGGATTTGGATATGGGGGAGAGTGAGGAGAGAGGAGATGTTTGGGTTTGGGATTTGGTTGGGTAACTATCCAGTGAACGAAGCACAATGTCTGAGCTTACCCTCCTACTCGAGATGGCTAGCGCACTTGCATCTCTTATCAAGATGGCCATGTCGGAGTTCGAGAGGAGGGGATGCTGGCACGATGAAGAGTCTCATCTCAGGGAGCTCAGACGCAGTCGCCCTACCGTGAGCACAAACCGCGGTGCTGTTCACAGGTCCTTTGGGGGCGCCGTTGGTCATCATCGCTTCCCCGCATATCATCCCAGGGAACGGGCCCACAGAGCGGGTCTTTCTACTGGCCAATTATGGCGTAAAAAGTACCCACTCAAAGACCATCGTCACCAACTAAGGGAGAGGGGGGATCATCGGAGTTTCGCTATAGGCATCAGACATAAACAACATCAACAGCCTCAAGCCTTTCCGATGCCTCACAAACAACCACTTCAACATACCTTTCCTCCCAATCGACCTCCTAACCACATACATCAACCCACACCCATCGGTTCAAACAATACTCAACTTTCCCCAATTCTTCAGATTAACCCTACTATCATCTCCAACCCCACCATTAAATCTAATCCCCCTCCTAAAGCGATCTGTTTCAAATGTGGAGAATTGGGTCAATACCGAAAAGATTGCATTAAAGAGGTTCGATGCACCGGTTGCATGAAATGGAGCAACGCTTGCTTCAAGCGATTCATCATCGATAAGAGGGAGGAAGTCTAGGTGGCGCAGGCAACAACACCAGCTTCCTCCTCCACTTCGCACATCGAGCCCATAAAGGTTTTCACCGGGGCACCTTTACAATCGAGTGGCCAAGAGGGGGCATCGACCGTAATGAGTGACCACGATCTCAGGGATCAGGTAGCTCAAAAGCCGTGCAAACCCCCAAAAAAACCTCAGTCAAGGCTAGGGTGGTCAGACCCAACAGGAGGTATGCAAAAATCTAAAAAGGGGGCAACTTTGGGGTTCGAGACTGAGCAGGCGGGATTCACAACAAGGAAGAAGACAAGGTGCAAGATGATAAATACCTTAGATAGACAAGAAGACAAGGGGAAGAGGTTGATGGTTGAGGAACCAAGACAAGTCGAGTGTTTATCCACTGGGGATAAGAGTGTCTTGGCTTTTTATGGGCCAAATGAGTGTTTTAGGCCTGTAGAGGAACCAAAGAATGTGGTCTTCGGCAATGTCCATCTTAAGCCTGTCAGTAATACTTTAGAAACTGACAATCTAGAGGACGTCAATAATGTCTTTGGGATGTTTGGACTTGGTTCTCTATTATCTAACAAGCCCAAGACGGGGACGGTCATTCCGGCCGAGCCGCCTAGTGATGAGGACGATGAATTGTATTGGGAAACAGACTCAGAAACAGAAGAAGTGCTTCAGGATACCCCTCAGATCGCCACAACGTCAGAAGTTTACCCTCCCTCATCCACCGAGTTGGCGGCTTGCTCCTCCAATTCTACTTCAGAGTCACAATTGAGGAACATAGGTCTGCTTGTGCAGGAGATCTCAAACAGGAGTCAGGACGAATCACTTGATGACTACCTGGATAGTGCTGCTGCTACTGCGTTGGCTAAGTACAAAGGTGGCAGCTCGTTACCTTCCGTGTTCAATTTTATGACTGACGCTCAAATTTTCAATCTTGCTAATGTTTGTGGCCTGGCGGTTAACAATAGTGAACGAAATGTGATGCTCCTTAACAAGTTTAGAGGGTGGGATTTATCTAGAGAGGATTTTGATTGATGGGAGATGCAGCTCTGTTCATCTATCCTATTATTGATGATGGACCCCCATTCCTCCGGGTTTGTTGGGGGGATGTTGGTGTTGGTTCTTTGGTGGGAGCTTGCTTATGTCTTTCTGTTTGTGTCCCACCAGTAATATGTGCTTTTGTCCCACTCCCCTTGCTTGGGGTGGAGTTTGTGTGCTTTTGTTTATGTTTGTAGGACTTTGTAACTGGCTCAGTACTCTGAGTTTGTTTTATTAATCTCTTATTAATGAAACAGGGTGGCCATACTCCACCTTTTCTTCAAAAAAAAAATTTCTGGTTGGTTTGGGGGGTTAAAGGTAATATCCAATCCCAATCGGCAATTTATTTCAGTAAAATTTTCAAACCCAAAGTGGGTTCAGGTTTTGAAAATACTGACCCCATACCCTAAAAAGTTCAGGTTGGGTAGGGAGGTTCAAGTAAAACCAAGCCCGATTGGCAACCCATATGCTAACTTAAGTATGTTTTGCAACAGGGCATTAGACTTCTATTATCTATTTGGGTTAAGAACGAAATAGCACCCAAAGTTTACCATAATTCTCAAATAGCACCCAAAATTTTTATAATACTTAAATAGCATCTGAAGTTTTTATAATTAGGCTAAATAGCACCCGCCGTTATTTAATGGAATACTCCCCGAATATATCTCTTAACAGGTTTAAACCTGTTAAGAAGCATGTAAAAATGTCGAAATGACCTTCATCTCCTTATGCAAATTACAAAATTCAACACCATCACCACCACCACCACCGACAACCATCTCAACCATCTCCATCATCTCCAATCACCATCCCCACCACCGACCACCATCTCTAGCATCTCCAACAACCATCATCTCCACCACCGACCACTATCTCCACCGCTTCTGAAACCCATGAACATAACCTTCTTCTCCACCAAAATTTTAAAAAAAAATTCAAAGCAAAAAAAAACTTAAAAAGAAACCAAACTTGAAAATGAGGTTGAAGAAGAAGAAGAGCTGGGTATTTCAGCCTTTTTCTTTTTGAACTAAACTTGCCGTTGGGAAGGGCGAGTTTCTCAAAACAAAAAAAACTACAGTCGTCGTGTTCCAATGGCGCTCGCCATTGCGAACGATGGTAAACAAGAATTAACTAAGCTCGCCATTGGGAATGGTGAGTGTAGTTGTTGAGTCCTCGAGCGCAATTGACAAGTGTACTATTTTTACAAATAGTTTCGAAAAAATTGCATTTTTTAATTAAAAAATTCCATTTTTTTATTAAAAAATTCCGCCCTTCTTCCAATCACATAATCCACCCATCTCCATCATTGAAGCTTCACATGATGAAGCACATGTGATGATCTTCTCCGCAATGGACAGCCTCATCAAAAACAGAATTTTTTGCCGTACTGACCCACTTTTTGAAAATATTTGGCGCACTGACCCACATTTGAAAATATTTAGCGATCTGACTCAGTTTTTGACACGTCAGCATAAAATGTTATTGGGAACAACGACATAGGTTACTTAGATGCCGTTGTTTCCAATAGCATCATCTTTTTTTTAAAAAACTCTTGTACCGCTATTTGGAGTAACGACATCAGTTATTTTTATTCATAATCTCTTACACTCTCACTTGTGGAAAAAAGTTGCAAGTGTGAAAAGCCTATAACAGATGCCGCTATTTCCAACAACGGCATTGTCACAACTTATGCCGTTATTTGGGATAACGACATCATATACATAGTGGCCCCTCTTCTCCTTCCCCCTTCTCAATTGATCTGCTTTCACTCTCTCTCACTCCCGAAATCCATAAACCCTAGTACCCTAAAACCCAAAATCCCAATTATTGGAGTGCTCTTTTGCATCTCTAACAAAACCGTTAAATACCTATACATAAACCCTAATTGTGATTCCCTCCTATCTCCATTGACGTTGATATTTGGCGCTCATTTCTTTTACAACTCTTCTAAAATCCAAAATTGTGGTAAGTATTCAAAATTCCTAAATTTATTTTAAAATGTTCATTTTGATGAATGAGATCTATATATATTGGTAGTATAGTATAAGAGATGTAGATTAGTTTCATCTAAGTATTAGATATGTGAAATGTACTTAAGGAATGTTGTGGATGATGTGTGAACTGTTCGTTTTGATGAATGAAAGCTATATTGGTAGTATAGTATAATAGATGTAGATGAGATTCATCTAAGTATTAGATATGTGAAATGAGATTCATCTATGTGAGATGTAGATGAGCTATATTGGTATCTAAGGATTGTTGTCGATGATGTAGTCTATAATTGACAATGTTGTATATTAGACAACTAAGGAAAAATGGTCTTATATTAGAATTGCTATATTTGTAATCATTATATTCATAGTTGGGTATGAATGAATGGATATCGATATGAGATTTGTTTATATATATAGATATGTAGCGTGTGGAGATGTTGTGTGAGAATTGTTATGAGTAGTATTTCGATACGAGTATTGAGAAATTATTGTTATCTTCACACATCGATTATTAATTTTTTTGAAGAAACATGTGTAACCCCTGTTTTTCATTTTTCGTATTCTTGGTATATTTTTCTTCTTTCTTGAGTATTTATACTCTTCTTGTTTTTTGGACTGTATATTGGAGTTGTTTTCAATATATATTCATTTTATTTCATTTTGAGCTCTTTATGTTTGATTGTTCGTCTTTTTGCTTCGTTCTTTATCAATTGTTGTTTTTTATTGGATTCTCGTTCTATTTCTTTGCTCGTGTTTTGGGTGCTCGTGGTTTCATTTACCTAGCCCATTGTTGTTTATCCTATTTTGCAATTTAAATTCTAGATCCTCATGATTATCCCTAAATCCTATTGATTGCCATTCCTATTAATCCTTATAACCATCTCATACTACTGCTCCTAATAAACCCATTAATCCAATACCCAATTACCCACAATCCTACTACAAACCCTAATAATCTCCTATATAAACTAAACTACCTCTCTCTCTCTCCCCTAATACAACCCGACCACCAAAACCAAAAACCTTAACCCTACCCCGATTGTGCAACCTTAACCCTACCGAAACCTTCCCCATTTCATCCCCTTCCTCCTGCAGCCGACCTTCAACCGCAAACCCATTACCACTCAATAGCCATGACCCCATTACTCCACCCCCGACCGCCTTTGCACCCATTGCCGACCATCCCCTCATCGCGGATCACACCCCCTCCCAAGCCGAGATCCATCTTTTCGCCATTCTCTCCCTCTTGCTATCTCTGTTCGGCGTGCCCAACAACAATAACAAAAACAGCAGCGATGCCAGCACTCACCGCCCCTCCGATCTCTCCCCCTTTCATGTTGGTGGTGCGCGTGCACGGGTTTGCACGTGCAGATTTCTTGGTTCGTGATCTTTGTTCATGGGTTTTTCTCGTTGCTGGAATCTGTTCCCGTTATTCTTGGTGTTCGTTTCGTCTTCGGTTAAGGCAAGTGACTTGTACTCAATTCCTTTGTATGATACAAGTCATAAATTTCGCTTGTAGTGTAGTTGGGTTCTAGAGACAACTCGTGTGTGATGTATGTTTGATGAGTATTTTCTCTATAATTCTCTTGACCATAGTTGCTTCACGACACAAATTGATATGAAACAACTTAGGTTTTGACCGTTCTTGATGTGATCATGTTTATGGAATAATTATGAGAAATCGTGTGTTTGTTTGGATTCATGTGATATACTTGTTGTGGACATACTATACCCTATTTCATGATGTTTGGACAATTAGTAGGCTCTATTACATGTTTGGTTGTGTTTGGGATGAGTTTTATATGTTTTATGTTGATTTATTGTTAAGAGAAAATCAGTACCTTGTAGATGATCAGTTTTGATTGGTATTTTAGACTATATTAAGGTCAGTATCTTAACTTCAGTATTAAACATGATTTTTAGAGAAATCCGTCTTCTTTCCAAACTCTCTGACCTTGATCGATTTCGTTTTCGTATGTGTGAGATATGATCGTTTTACTACAGAGGTGTATTTCATTTCCAGATTTCATTTTTTGATGATTTCGATGACTAAACTATTTTGATACTAGTTCTAAACATATTACTTTGATTTGAAATTTTGGTCAGTACTTCTAAACTTAATTAGGGAATACCCAGAATTTTGGTGGGTTTTATTGATGAGTTTTATATGCCGTTTCATGCTTGTTTATAAAAACTATACTTGCTGGATTTTGCTCGCTGTTCTGTAAAGATTTGTATTTTCACCCTAATTCCTTTTCCTGTATGAAAAATATTTATGAAATATGAAAGTTAGATTATTTTGTCTATTTTTATCTCGTTCTGGCGGATTTGGATTTCGTTTCACCATTTGCGAGATATTACAGTTTTCGTACAGCAGTGTTGGAAATTCCAGATTTGCCAAACTATCGTTTCTTGATGGTTTCTGATTTTTCGTTAGATGAACTAATCTTACTGAAAAATTATAAAACTTTATACTCTGATACTAGACATATAAAGGAATACCCCAAATTTTTTCTGGATTTATTTGAGGCGTTTTGATGTTGTTTTCCTAATTGTGAATTCGATTTACTGATTTCTGGCTGAACATATTTTCTGGATTCAAATCAGTTTTGAGCTATATTTTTCTAAAACACTATATGACTTATTTGTATTTTCTGGATTCGGTTGGAAGTCTATTTTCCATATTCTCCAATGGATTCAGGTTTTGATATTTGTGGTAGTGGGAATCGCTGTTTTAGTACTGTACTATCGTGCTGTTCTGAATTAGGAAGTACTCCATTTTGTTCTGTTATAGGACTATTTACCATCTGTACATGCTTATCTGTCTGAACTTGTGGGTCGTTATATCATGTTAGATTTACTTAGTTTCATGCACATGCACATTTGTCTGATAATAATTATAAAATGACCAAGTCGGGGTTTGTGGGAAAGCTCTAGTAGTGGGAAAACATGGAAATGTGTACTTAGAAGGGGGCCCGTGTTTTCCATATGATTATCTGTTATCTGTTATTCTGTACCCTGTATACATTACTTTCTATAGGAATGTGTAGAGAAGAAGAGAACCACTAGGTTCTATCTGTCTGTCTGAACCCAGAGTACACGGCCCTATATGATCCCCTACGAAATCTACAAATGTAACTATTTTGAAAGTAGCAAAGGATGACACATAAATTGCTACCTAGTTAGTAGCTAATACAAGGCTTATAAGAATCTGAATCTGGCATCTAACATCTGAATTTGTATCTGAATCTGAATCTGTTATCTGTATCTGCTATCTGCTATCTGGCTATCTGATTATCTGATTACCTGTTATCTGTCTGACACTATCACTTGACACCATTATTTGATACTATCTGTATATCTATCTGCATGCTATTTGATTTTTGACACTTAACACATGTTAGTATACCATGCTAGTTGATTCTGCTATACCATGCTATATCTGTTTCTGCTATTATTTAGATTTGTTAGTTTTTCATGTACTTGTATCCTGCATTACAAGCGGCTCGTAACTTGTATTGACGGGTACTTGTTTTCTTTTTCCTTCTCCTGCAATTTATTGATTGCAGATCAGGATGGACGTTTGCCCGATGGTATTGGAGAAATGAAATATTAGTGCTAGACTTCTTTTTCTATTATTATTATCTTCTTGTTGCTTATTTTGAACAATGTATTTGAGTATATAGATTTTATTTGTATTTAGGCGATGTGACCCAAGATACTAACTTGTTCGGTTCTGTTTATTTGAGACTATTATATTATTGGTTTTCAATTAAATTCTGTTGGCACTTTGTTTTATTTTGAGATATACATATCTGTGTGAGGATGATTCTTTTGGCTTCCGACTCTGATTATTCTGAGATTTGTTATAAAGATTCTGAACAGCTTATGGATGATGCAAATCATTCGCTGGATTGAGTCACGTATTCGTATTTCGTATTCTTTTTGGGAAGCAGGACTTGCAAATTTTATTATCTCGATACTTCGTTTATTAATATTGTTCTTGACACATTCTTTTTTGATGTTCACAGAGAAATAGATGCTACACAATAAACTTCTTCCCATGATGTGGGTGCTTCATCTTCGCACACACAACAAAGAATTCGGGGTCCATTTGTAACACCATAGATTTTTAATTAATTTTTGAGATTAAAAAATGAATTAAAATGATTTTTGTTTATTTAATAAATATTTTTCTGAAATTAACATTTTTACACGTGCAAACACGTGCAAATATTTTCTTCAGAAGTCCGAAGTCAGAATTTATTTTGGAAAAACCTATTATTTGTGAGTAGGTATTATTTATGAATTTTTTGGATTTTTCTGATATTTATTTGACCCATTTGAAAATATTACAAAAAGAGGGGCTTTCGTGCAAAATTTTCACTTGGAGTAAAAACTCCATATTTTTGGATTTTTGGGCTGATCATGATGCCTAGCCAACTCAAAGGTTGAGCATGATGCCTAACAAACTCAGAGGTAAAAGGTTCACCTTTCGTTTTAATAGATTTGGTTTATTTTGCAAGTTTTATTAAGAAGGGTCTTTTTGCAAAATTGCCACTTTGAGGCCAAAACTTACAAAATTATTTTTCTAGGTTTACAAACAGTGCCGGGTAGTGTTAGGTTAGTTATTTTTGTTTTTTTTTAGTTTAAATTTAATTGGTTTATCTAATTTCCACCTATAAGGATTTATATATTTAAAGATATATTCAAAAAGGGATATCTTGCAAATCTATTCAAAACCCTAATTAACCAAATTCTGGCCTATTTTAAAGGGAGTGCAGCCGTCTCTTTGCTGTACTACACAAAGGGTTTTCTTTATTATTATTTTCTTGGAGTTTCGAAGCTAGGATCTTGGTTTTCTTGCGAAAGGAAGGATTTTCTTATTCTCTTTATTATTTCGACTGATTCTTCAATAAGGTGAGTGACATATGTCTGTTTTCTTATTATTCTAAGCATGTTGTATGTGATTATTTGGCTATTAGAAAGCATGCTAGGGATTGTATGTTGACATATTGCACTATGAATGGATGGATGAATTAAAGATTGAATCTTTCATGAAAACTATGTCTTGAAGATTAAAAATTTCATATGGATGACTTGGGATTGTTAAAGAACCTAATAAAATCATGAGCATGTTATATTCTTTCATATAATTGCTGTTTTGAAATGTTATATCGAGTTGTGAGATGAGTGATTGCAAAATTGAATAAAACCTAACCTACTGTTGAGTATGTATATACACTCTGTTTGATAAATTTTGGGTGTGCAAACTTGATTACTTATATGTTGTAAGTGCTTATATCCATGAGTAAGTTGCGTTGTATCATGTTCTTGTTAATCTGACTGCATATAACAAGTCGTATGTTGTAAAAGTGAACAATGTAAGCAGAGTAGGGTCTTCACTGTGTAAATAGGCAAATATGCTATGTTTTAGATTTTTGATGAACCAAACTGGAGTAAAACATGCTGTGGTTGTATACATTTCATGGGAAACTGATGTGAGGGGTTGCATATGTGTTTAATGAATTACAAGAGGGGTTTATGGATCAAAGAATCAAGTTGTAAAGGTTGGGGATGAGTATCAGTTTTCGGGTCTGATGGTTTTTGGCCAAAACCTTGTTTTTGTGATTTTTTATGAAGTTTCGATGGATC
>CM030364.1:38594686-38630275 GCA_017893485.1 Hemerocallis citrina
TCACATTACTCATATATATATATATATATATGAATGAATGATAGAGTGTGCCAAACCTTAATATACGTATTCCAAACTTCATGCTCGCAAGTTACAGTTTGATTCTCTTCATCCCATCCCAAACCGCTTTGATTCTTCAAATTGTCAAACTCATGCCACTTTTTCCTTAGCCTTGAATGTTTGTCTTTTGATTGTCTAATCAAAAATGTATGGCCAACCTGACGTTTCATATCAACCACAAATTTTTGCCATACCTTTGCTTCAAATGTAGAACTTTTTAGGCTATTTCGGTCTACCTCATCCTCCATCAAGTTCACAAACACCCACTCTATAGTTGGATTCCATAACCCAACATCGGGATCAACCTCCTTCTCCTTTTCCTTACTAGTCATCTATATTTTGAACAATAACGTATACATTAAATGTAAATATAAACTATAGACTTATACATTAGAACAGAGTATCATGTTGAATTACATTAAAACATTAAAACATTCAAATAGAGAAGATTATTGAAATTTTTTATTGATTATGGATGAAATTAAACTGACACAAAACTGAAGTAATCACTCCACCCAAAAAATACTCTACAAAACCCAACAAAACATTACTCTACAAAACTACTCCACTGAAAAAAATAATCTACAAAACTGAACCCAACAAAACTACAAAATTAGTCTACAAAACTACTTCACAAAAATTATGCAGCCAAAATTGAACCCCAAAAAAAAAAAAAACCCGAGATGAGAGTAGTTGTCAATGGTCGACAAATGAACCCAACATTGGAAAAATTTTAGTCGACAAATGAACCCAAAAAATAAAAATTCCGTTTTGTACAGACGTCGATTTGTTGCAGATGAGACAAATCATACCTTTGTTCGAAAAAAAATTTGGTGGGAAATAAATCATACCTTAGTTTGCAGAAGAAAGAAGTTGTCTCCACCAGATTCAAGCTGCAGACGACGTTTTGCTTGACTACACCTCTTATTGTAAGCAGATCTTATCTCACAAACCATCAACCCTAGGTCGATGAAGAGGGGGGGAGCAAATCCGTTGTTCTCTAGGGTGTTATGCTCTCATAGGTGGTTCGAATATGATGGTGGAATAGATTTTGTGAAGATTTTGTGAAAATTCGTTAATTGCGTGAATGATTTTGGGAAGATTAGGGGAGCTTTGTTTTCAGGAATATTTGGGGAGAAGAAGATGAGCGTTGAACACAGTCAATGAGAGGAGAAATGGGTTTCGAAAAGAGCTTTTTTCAGTTTTCACAAAATTGTTTTTAAAATGAGGGTTTGCGTTCCTGTTTTGCAAAATCCGTTTGTAAAAATCCAGTATCCAAACACCTTTTCTCAGTTTTTTATTTTAAAAAACACATAATTGTTTTTAAAATTCCATCTAAACGCAGTATTAAGTAACTTAAAGTATGTTCAAAAAAGAAGAAAAAGAAAAAAATAAACGTAAAATTCTAATAAGTTTAAATAATATATTCTAATATATAAAAAAAAAATCAAATGCACGAAAATTTATTATTTATAAACAAATAGAGACAGAAAGGGATAGTTGTAATTATATGAAGAAGGTAGATATACATAAAAGAAGAAAGGAGAGATGATTTATGTTTGTCTTTATGTACCTGTTTTAAAAATGATACATAATCTATCATATTTCAAAATTTTAATTAAATTTAAATTTTGAATTTTTAAAATAGGCGACATATGACGAATTTCCCACGTTGTTAAAAGATGTCACATAAGCTTTCAAATCTCTGAAGTCAATTATAATAATATATAATAGGATAATTAGATTTGATATTGGAACAAGTGAAATTTATTACTAGAAAATGTAAATTTTGTTTAAACCCGCGAGACCCATTCTGAACCCACTCAACTCATTGAAATCCAACCTATCACAAAAACCCACTCGAACCCATAGGATTGGGTGTGGAGTTTGGGAAGCTACAAACACGTTGGTACAAGTCTATTCGAGTAAATAATTTTAAGGATCATATATGAGTTTAACGGCATGTCAAAAGTACCTAACCTTGCCTATTTACAGACCTAAACATAACAGGAGTTCTCTCATTCAACTTTACTAGTAGTTTACACGTGCGATGCACGTCTTAATAGATATATTTTTTTTAAAAATAAAAATTCATACGTAGTCTGAATTTGATCTAAAATTTTATTTATAATAGTTATGCACGTGCATTATACGGGTTGATAGATGAACAAATTATACTAAAGCCTTATCCCATTATAGTAGTAGACTAGCAGAAATGAAACTCTTGGTTATCATAACTTTTACCGTTTGAGATAATTATAGTAATGTAATATTTATTAGAAACTATTATGGAATCTTTAATTTTATCTAATTTTTTAAACTACCAAAATGACAACTTTAATCCAAGTTATCATATCTCGTAACTCAAAAATTAAAATAACGTTAAGTTGAAAATTAAGATGCTATAGTCAAAGTTAGCATAGCTTGTACCTCGAAAGTTAAAATAACTTTGACTGTTTTGACTCCGTTGCAAAGCTAAAACCTTTTCACAAAATTACATATCGTCTCCTTCATCTTCTTCCTCGTCTCTAACCTCCGATCTCATCAATGGAGGCCCTAACCGAACTCACCGACCTCATCGCCACCAACCCCGCCCTCTTCCCCGACAAGCTCCAATGGCTCTGCTCCCGCTGCCCTCACCCCTCCTCTCACCCCGCCCGCCTCTCCCGGTCCCACCTCCACTCCCTCCTCGCCCTCGCCCGCTTCCTCTCCAAATCAACCCCAAACCCTAACCCTAATTCCTCTTCCCCCATCCTCCACTTCCTCAAATCCCTCCCCAACTCCCACTTCCGCCTCTCCTTCTTCCCCCAACCCTCCACCATCGCCTCCGTCTCCTCCTTCTTTTCCGACCTCTTCAGCTACCTCGCCCTCGCCTGCGCTAAGTCCGCCGATCTTGCTTCCGATTATCGGTCCTTCTTCGGTCAAACCCTGGTCGCTGCCGCGGAGAGTGGCGATGCTGTTGGGAAGGTGGTGCTGGTTGCGGCGTCGAAGAATTCGATCCCGATGTTGAATTCGGATTTGGAGAGGTTGGTGGAGATCTTGATTGAGGAGGAAGAGGTGGGGTCGTTATCGTCGGGGAGTTCGAGGGGGAGGGGGAAGGAGGAGGAGGTGAGGGATGATGCCACGAGTGGGGAGGTGGGGAATGTGAATGTGGGGAAGGTGGGGATGAGTCCGGGGGAGGGGAGGACTGGGGGGTTTGAGGAGGAGGAGGTGGAGGGGATGCAGAGGATGGAAATTGTGTTTAAGTTGGTGGGGCAGCATTTGGATAGGTTGGGAGGGGGTGGTGTTGGTGGTGGGGGTGTTAGGATTGGGAATTTGGAGTTGGTGAGGGGAGTGGCGACGAAGCAAATTAAGATGTTGCCGACGTTCCTCAAGGTATGGGAATGTCGTGTTTCTTGTTTGTCTTTTTGATTGATTTTTGTGCTTCGGTTTAAGTCGATAGTAAGTAACAATGTAGTGAACTAAGAAAGTTGGGATGAGTGTGATTCGGCTGGGCGGTTGTGGTGCTACTTGTTCATGTGTAACACGAGAAGGTGGAAAAAGAAAACGATTAAGAGAAGGGTATAAGGAGATGATGAATCGAGTATCCCAGCGTCAGAACCTAATCTAGTTATGTACATGGAAATGAGTTCTTTGGGATTATTTTAATTGGAGGCTAACATAATTATAACTTGCTTAGGCAAATTTTTTAAGGAGAAAGGTGATGTTGCTTGTTATGAGAGGTGCCAAAAATAGCGAGCGCTTGAACATGGAGATAGGAAGTAATCATATATAGAATGTTCGTAATTAATTTGTAATTTACAATTGAAGTTGGTGAAATATTTATCAATTCCCTTTTTCTTGCTAGATCAAATTTTCTTTGAGCCGTCATCACTTCAACAAGTGAGGGAAGATAATTACTTTTTTAGGAATTGTTTAATGGAAAAACAGTTTGAACAAGAGAAATATAAAAAGATGAAGTAATATTGTAATAATCTATTTAAAATTAACGAGGGACATTAATGATAGCTTGGAGTTGTAGAGAGAAGACACATGTAACGAGCACATATTTCAGAAAGAACACACACACACACACACACACATAGTATCTTGATTAATGGTCGTCAAGGGTGGCTAGAGTCTCTAAGGGTCAATAAGAATTTCAGAAAACACACACACACACATATAGAATATAGATAGATAGATAGTATCTTGATTAATGGTCGTCAAGGGTGGCCAGAGTCTCTAAGGGTCAGTAAGAATTTTAGAAAGCAAAGAAGCAATGTTTTTGATGTAAAACATAATTCTAAATAGAGAATTTCCAAAAATTTCAAAGGATTAATTTTACCAACGTGTAATACGAATCAAAGTTAGAATTTTAAACAATTAATCGGTTTGATGAATTTTCAAGAATTGAATTAAGTTTAACAAACCTAATTAATAATTCAGTTCTAACAATCAATTATTGAATCCCTAAGCGTTCTTAGCAAGTAAAAGATGCAATATTAATTCGTACTCTAATTAGGCAAGTAGAACACTCAATTTCGATATTTGTGGTCGACAGTTAAATTAAATAATATAATAGAGATGATAAAACAATATAACACAAATTTTAAAAAAGTGGAAAGAGTATACCGGGTTCGAAGCAACTAGTATTAGATCTCAGCTTGGCAACAAGGGACGAGTAGCAGCATAGGGGAGTCGCGGGGGTGCTGGCACGACTGGCTGTGGGCAGCGGCGGGATCAACGTGACGGGAGAGGGCGGACGGCATCGCGGTCGACGTCGACGAAGTGGGTCGACAGGGGATTGGGTTTTGACTATCGTTGCTGACGAGGACAGATAAGGAAGGGGTTTGGGTGGTTTTCTATGGTGGCGCTGGTCGTCGAGGGTAAGTAGGGCGGCACTGGAAGGAGGTCGGGAGGTGGCATCGAGGAGGGCGGCTGGAGTTGACCGAAGAAGACGATCGAAGACGGGTTTGGGGTGTTTGGGTGGGAAACAGATCGGGAGAGAGAGAGAATGGGAGTAGCGGCTAGGGGTTTTGTGAGGGGAAGAAGCAGGATTAGGGTTTTGGATTTGAGAATTAGGATTTTGATTTTAATTGATTTGGGAATTTGGGGTAGTTTTAGAGTTTATCACAAATCCTAAAATTTTATTAGGATTTATCGCAAACCCTAATAATTGGATCTCAATTGTATCACACAAAAAGAGAGAGGAAAAGCAAAACTCAACACAATAATTTTTTAATTAAGATTAGCATACTTTCTCATTAATCTTAAAGCCTATATATAGGCTCAAAATAAATTTTGATACAAATCTCAAAATATTCTAAAATCTCAGAAATATTCTAATGCATAAAAAAAATATTACATATGGCTATAATTGCTAAAAATAAATATAGTACTGAAATAAAATACTAAACTAAATAGAATGGATGTCCTCATCATTTTTTCCGGGTAGGAGAGAGCTCGACCCAGTCGAGTCAAAACCAGTGATCCTGTCATGGTGCTCCAAAAGATCAGGATCCAGTTGTGGGAGCTCCTCACGATCACTGCAAGTGTGATCGACTTTGGCTTGTTCTTCCACCTCACCAAATACTTGTGCATACCACCATCTCTTGTAGAGATTATCAGATCATCTAAAATATTATTCAATTCTTCTGTCGGTGGGTAAATAGTATCAGGTAGAGGGATAAATGTGGAAATCTCGCCATTAGGCTGCAGGGTGGGCCCATTTATAAGAAAATTTCTATGGTTGAATTTTGAGCCTTCATAGAGTACTAGATCCTCAATATTGAAAATCTTACTTATGCCAAAGCCTCCAGGAAGGTCAACGGCATAGGTATTATCATTGATTGTCTGTAGAATCTTAAATGGGCTTGCAGCACGTATGTTCAAGTTCTTAACGATCCAGCTGAAAACTATTTCGGACGAATCCGAACCATCACTTCGTCACTTATATCATAAGTTATAAATTTCCTTCTAGTATATGCTATTAAATTGTAGTTAAAATTATTCTCATTAAGTTCCTTGAAAATTTTTCTGTGCAGGTCATGAATGTGGTATGCAAATATGGGTGCAGATTCTGTGACTCTAGGATGTTCTAACACATGAGTAAAATCTATAGGCTGCCAAGTGACTTGGAAAGGGATGGGTGACTTAGGTACACTCAATGGAGGTGACCGAACAGACTGAATACAATTGAGAGACTGGTCATCCTTTTTTTCATCAAAGTCATCATTTACATTAGGTTTATAGGTAAACTCATTGTCGAGCTCATCAATGATGATTGCGGTACCCCCTACTATATTGATCCTACTTGGATTGGGACAGTTGTCAGCAACATGACCATATCCCTTACATTTATAGCACTTAGTGAGAGAATCAATCTTAGAATAGTTTCTTTCAGTGTTCTTATTCGTGTTGTCATTTCTAAGTAGATAGGAATTTGAAGTATGTTTGTTTGGATAAGACTTGTTAGGGTACTGAGGAGAGGAGTGCTCACGTCTAGAGGGATCAGGAGGATTCATTCTGGAGGAATGATCCATCGAATTGTTGGACTTGTAATGGAAACTTGCTTTAAGGAAATCCATATCGAGGACAAGAGCATAAGCTGCCGATAATGAGTCCACATTTCTATGAATTAGATCGTTCCTCAGATCGGCTTGTAATCTAGCCCTGTACCTAGAGAGAGTTTGTTCTTCACTCTCTTTACCTAAAGCATTGCACCGAATAAGAAAGTCATCAAATTTATCAACATATTCTTGTGTGGATTTACTTTCTTGATAAAGTTGGTTCTACGAATCTAGCAATCGGGTGTGGAACGATAACGGTATATATCTCTCAGTGAGCTTCTCTTTCATGGCTTCCCAAGTGGCTATGAGTGGCAGGCCTCGACCTCTGCAGGTATGTTCAAGATTGGTCCAATGTTGTTGAGCTTTCCTAGTCAATTTTATCGTGGCAAATTTAATTTTCAGGACTTCGCTCATATCAAACCACACAAAGTAGTGGTCCATCGCACGGATCCAATCAAGATAAGCTTGGGGTTCCATGTGGCCTTCAAAATGAGGAATGTCAACCTTAATGTTCTTCTTATATTGTTCGTCAGGGTCACATTCTTGACGTCGATCGTCACGAACATTCCCTTGAGGGATCTGACGATTAGCATGAAGCTCAGGAATAACAGTTTGATTTAATTCTACTTTCTCAAGGCTCTGATTGATATTGGCAAGAGTTGCTTAAATGTCAGTTAGGGTAGCGGAAATATCCGAGTTGTCCATTTCAGGTCGAGAAGGTCTAAGGTTCCTAATTGGGTGGTCGGGGAGGGAGAAGAAGGGCTCTTCAGGGTTTGCGATGGTGCTGCAAAGACGCATTCACCAAAAGTGGGAAACGGGGCGTGCATTTGCTAAAATTTGGGAAAAGCGTGTCCTAAATGCAACTTTTTTTAAAAAAATTAAAAATCTGAAGTGATCTAAAAGAACGACAGAAAAAAATAAAAATAAAAGAAAAAGACTTTAAACGATTCTAAATGAATGCAAAAAGATGCCTAAATGATGCAAGAACTAGGGTTCTAAGAACCTTTGCTCTGATACCAAAATGATGTAAAACGTAATCCTAAATAGAGAATTTTCAAGAATCTTAAAGGATTAATTTTACCAACATGTAATGCGGATCAAAGTTTGTATTTTAAACAATTAATCGGTTTGATGGATTTTTAAAAATTGAATTAAGTTTAACAAGCCCAATTAATAATTCAGTTCTAACAATCAATTATTAAATTCCTAAGCGTTCTTAGCAAGTAAAAGATGCAATATTGATTCGTACTCTAATTAGGCAAGTAGAACACTCAATCTCGATATTTGTGGTCGACAATTAAATTAAATAATATAATAGAGATGATAAAGCAGTATAACATAAATATTGGAAAAGTGAAAATAGTATACCGAGGTTCGAAGCAACTAGTGTTAGATCTCAACTTGGCAGCAAGGGGCGAGGAGCAGCACAGGGGAGTCGTGGGGGTGCTGGCGCGACTGGTTGTGGGTGGCGGTTGGATCGACGTGACGGGAGAGGGCAGACGGCGTCGCTGTCGACGTCGACGAAGTGGGTCAATGGGGGATTGGGTTTTGGTTGTCGTTACTGACGAGGATAGAGGAGGAGGGGGTTTGGGTGGTTTTCTGTGGTGGTGCTGGCCGTCGAGGGAAAGTGAGGCGGCGCTGGAAGGAGGTCGGGAGGTGGTGTCGAAGAGGACGGCCATAGTTAGCCGGGGAAAGATGATCGGAGACGGGTTTGGGGTGTTTGGGCGGGAAACAGATCGGGAGAAAGAGAACGGGAGTAGCGGCTAGGGGTTTTGTGAGGGAGAAGAAGCAGGATTAGGGTTTTGGATTTGGGGATTAGGATTTTGATTTTAATTGATTTGGGGATTTTGGGTAGTTTTAGAGTTTATCACAAACCCTAAAATTTTATTAGGACTTATCACAAATCCTAATAATTGGATCTCAATTGTATCACACAAAAAGAGAGAGGAAGAGCAAAACTCAACACAATAATTTTTTAATCAAGAATAGCATATTTTCTCGTTAATCTCAAGGCCTATATATAGGCTCAAAACAAATTTTGATACAAATCTTAAAATATTCTAAAATCTCAAAAATATTCTAATGCATAAAAAAAGATTATATATGGCTATAATTGCCAAAAACAAATATGGTACTGAAATAAAATACTAAACTAAATAGAATGGATGCCCTCATCAGTTTTAGTTGTTTTAGTTTGTTCAGTAAGTGATAATGGGAAAATGGGAAGGAAAAAAAAACTCTATGATGTTCATCACTGATACATTTAACTCAGGTTCTTGATTTCTTAATGTTTACTTATGTGAGTAAACATATGAAAGAAGACTTAAAAGTGGATGATTATATAAGAAATCCTCAAACTTTATAGGACACCTTTTGAGACGCTTGTCATGGTCATCGGGTCTAAGGAGCTCATTTATCTTCTATTCCTGCTTGTGTATGAGGCAAGGTTTTTAGGCCTTGAATTCGTGCGGCCTGAGGACTTAAGGTACTAAGGCACATTGCCCGTGAAACTCTGAAGCAAATTGCATAGTATATTAACATGCAGTAAGTTTCTTTCCAATTTCTTGAAGATAGGATCTACCATTGACAATTAATTTATTCATATTATACTCACCATGGTGTTCACATCTACAATTTTACACTTAATAATAAATGTTTTGTTATTGAGGTTTATGTAAATAGCAAGTCATCTTTGCATAGACAGTGGTCTAATTCATTAACTATACAATGATATGATATATCCTTTGTTAGAAACTAAGTATTGGGTACAAGACCTTCTAACTCTGGTGTCAACTTCAACATGTTTGAAAAGTTTGGGAATACCATCTTGAGATATCTAATTTATTAACTGGTTTCTTAAAATGTTCAATAATTACTTAAAATTCCAAAATAATAGTTACATTTTAATCTTACAAACTTCAATTTTCTTATAACGACACATATTATTATATATTTATAAAATGTCTATACATCATATTTTTTAGTATCCTCCAATATGATGCAAGGTTTAAGGTTTCGGCGTCCAATCCATTTCGGCGTCCAATCCATTTCAGTTTTGATGGGGTCCAATCCGAAATGGGCCAAAGGAATTCGGACTCAATTTGGTGGAAACTTGATTATTAGGGTTTGAAAAAGAAAAAAAGAAGATAGAGAACATGAGAGCAAAGAGTCGATGTCTGAACTAGAGGGAAGATAAGGGTCGAAGTCAAAACAAAAATATGATTATCTCTTGCTGCTGTTTCATCTTCGCTGATTTCTTTCTTATTTCACGTTTTTTTTTTCTTTCAAAAACGTCATTCGTTAGAGATGATAAATTTAGGGTTCAGTTTAAAGTAGGGATATAACTAATGTTAATGGGTCGGGCTAGCTCCAATTTAGATCTGACCCAATAAATTGTTTAGTTCGAGTTAATTGGATATGGTTGGTTTTTTATGTGTACCACTTAAAAATAACAACAAACTGTTACCGATCATGCTTTCTTCCATTTTACCCCCCTATAATTTATAAACACTATGAAACATCTATTATTTGGGATATTTTATTTATATAAATAATATTAAGTAATTAAATATCTGAAGTTGAAACTTGGGATGAAACCAAACAAAACAAGCATAACCTTTCGAGATGTATTGTTTTTTAAAATATCGAAACCGATTCCGAAACCTAGTTCTCAAACCTTGCACTGATGACATACTTTTGGTTGGAAATGGAAACGTGCGGTTAAAGGGGTTTACTATGCTATGAGGCTTGGTTCCGATTGATTTTTTTTCACAAAAGCGCGCTCATCTCTGTTACCCTCTCGGAGGAGGAAGCTGTGGACCACACTACTGTTCTTGATTGTGGAGTGGACTTTTTCCTCTCTAAGTATTGAGGCTCATTCTTCATTAAACATGCAAGCCTAAAAAGGCAGACTAGCTACCTATCATTGACTATGTTGAGGCTATGTTAGCAGGGTGGCAAGGTAAATCATTATCTTTAGGTGGTAAGGAAATAATCATTAACTCGACCTTGCCTAACCTCCCGACCTGCTACATGTCATTCTTCGAAATCCTTAAATGAGTGATCCCCAATGGATTGAGAAAGTCCGAAAGTGCCTCACATGGAAGGGGCAGCAATAGAGAGGTGGTTGTCTTCTTGTTTGATGGAAAAAAGGTCTCTATATGGAAATCCCTCAGGGGGATAGACATTATTGACATAAGGGACATAAATCTGGTCATATGGGTAAATGGCGGTGAAAGACCTCAACTTATAATGGGGAAGGCTGACAAGATTCACTACAACATTATATAAGGGGGCATGATAGCCAATGTTTCGTGTGGGCTAAGGATTCTCTTGATTTTCAAAAGGAATTACCAAAGCTTGTGATGCGCCTTTTGCAAGTGTACCTTCTCCTTCATTGACAACCACCACTCCACAAGTTTTCGATGGGATATATGATGCTGAGGCACCTCCTCCTGGAGCTCTTTTCGGATCTCCATGAGGTGTCCCCACAACCACACATTTATGTTGTCAAGGTTTGAAAGAGAGGTGTCTTAAGCCCTATATTGAAGAGTGGCATGTCCCAAATCTTACAAACTACATTAGACAAGTTAAGCCAACACAATGGTGACTCTGGTGTGAGGTGGGGTGAGCCTGGTTTGCTGGATCTGGGAATTAGAGATGAGTGGTGATTTTTTCATGCTCTCACTATTCTCCAGGAACTACTCCAGAGGTTGCAAACTCTTTGGTCCAAAGTGATATGGAAGGCCAAGGTACCCCTCAAAATTAAAGAGCTTTTTTGTGGTTGATTCTCAATGGTGCCACCCTCACCACAGAAAATGTGGTGAAACGACAACTTAACATTGATACCCATTATGGTTTTTGTAATGCATAACATGAACCAGAAAACACCTTTTCATTGATTGCGTATGGAGTAAGTAAGTTTGGATTGAGATCCTTCACTCCATTGGATGCATTGAGTATCCAATGTCATATAATGGTGTGTTAGTACTTAGTAGGGCTGTATCACTAGACATAAGGTGTAAGATGAAAGAAGCTTGGTTCATCGTCATCGCAGCGATGACATGGGTACTTTGGCTAGACAAGTTTTAACTTTTACTTTGTGGGCAAAGTGATAATCCTCATGGTAGACTAATTTAGATTATGCAGTTTATTTGCAAATAGGCGGAAGGAGCAGGTCTATGGGGATGCATTGTTCATGCCTTGTAGTTGCAGGGCTACGAAGACAAAGAGATCGAGATAGACCTAACATTGAGTGAGAACTGTCTTTGCGTCTTTCCTTTTTCTTTTTATTTTCTCCTAGGATTGCTGAGTTTGTTTCTTTCTCATTAACAAATAACAAAACAAAGTGGGTATATCTCCCCTTTGCCTTGAAAAGAATAATACACTTTTTAGTTAGCTTTCTCTCCCTCTCTTTAACTCGCACTGCCTATGTCTATATTGTGTATTTTCTCTCATGTTGTCTCTTGTTTGTGTTATTTATGATGCTGTAGTTTCAAATATCCACCATGACTGAGTCAATAGTCCTTGGTCGTCCTAGTGTTGTTCAACATGCTATTTTACACTATTCAATTTGTTTATAGGATATTTGATATGATAGATCAAATATGTACAAATAGATGTTACAAATTGTGTTTGAATTGTAATTTTCACATGGGAAGGTTTGAGCGGAAAACTTTTTAGAGGATCCTGATCTCTCTCTCCCTCTCTCTCTCAATGAACTAAACCAAGTTCTCAAACCTTGGTTCCTATGAAGCAGAAGTGTTTATTTGGTGTTATTAAATCAGTCATTATGTAGGTATACAGTTGTATGTAGGAAAAAACTGACCTATGCATATGAGAGTATGTAATAGTTGATATATTTAACATTTGAATAAGCAGCGCAAATTTTTAGATACTTGGGAAATTTAAATGTCTGTGTTCCCTTTTCGATGGTCGTGATACTATAAATAACAATGTGTATTGAAAGGAAAGAGAGCAGTGGAGGAAAGAGGATAGCTTTTATAACACTGCATTTATTTCACTTACTGCCTCAAATAATTTTACTCTGTACGTCAAAATGGATACAATAATTGTAAGAAGAAGAAGAAAATGACTACTCCTTGAAGCCTACTTACCCATTTGGGCCCTTTCAATGCACTGATACTGTTAATGTGAATAGTAACTCTATATCTGTTCATTCATTTTTCATTTAATTTTTTTAATCCAATCTGAACCTCATAAAACATAGTCCTAATAAGTGAGGGTCCTGTTTAATTTGAAATAAATTACAGAATTTGCTGTAAAATCTCTCTAAGACTATGAAATATGAACGCAAAAATGAACTCCAAAAAACAGAATTTGAGAAATTAGTCCTTTGTAAAACTGACATCAGAAGTAACTAAATTTTGGATCTTCCATTAGGGAAAAAAAATGATAATAGTGATCCTTCTGTTGAGTAGAATTTGTTAATGACAGTTTGGAACATTGAATTTGATGGTTCGGGTTGTGATGTGAAGGATTTTACATCGGACTTATCTATCCTTGAGTGAGAAACACCAAACTCAAAAAATAAAATTCTATGATATAGAAATTCTGTTGGAAAACAGAAGATATCTTACATATGTGTGCATATAACGTATTCTAGTTCACACTGTTTGTGGTGCTTTTGGATCTGAGTTGTTCTCCCCTTTACTAATGCTGCTACTGTTTGTTTGAATGATTGTTGTACAAATCAGATTAGGAAGCGTGATTGGAGAGAGCAGGGTTCACAGCTCAAGGCAAGAATTAATATGAAGCTTTCCTGTTGTCAAGCAGCTACAGGTGTCCAACTTAAGAGCCTTCTGTGTTTGGATTCAGATGGAAAGGCTGCGAAGGATGCTTTTCGCCGAATGCTTGCTCTACTCCTTGATGCTGCAGATGCATGCATACTTTCATCCTGGCGTAAGTTGAGATCCTGCGAGGAGTTGTTCCATACACTACTCAATGGAATTAGCCAAATAACTCTATCTCGCGGGGGCCAGCTGCTTCGTGTGCTGTTAATTCCGCTGAAGCCGCTTGTTCTGACCATATGTGCTCAGGCATGTTTCTTGTATACTTGTTTTCCCCCCTCTCCTATTTAACAACATCAATGCTAGTTTATCACTCTGACTAGAAGAGTATGATCCTACTTTTTTATGTCTTCCTTGGAATAGGTCGACATATTGGGCGATAATCAGGGAGCAATGTTTGCGGCGGTTGCAAAATTAAGTTGTGAAATAATTGAATTTGGTTGGAGCAAGGATAGGGCCGTAGTCGATACTTTTATCATGGGTTTAGCTGCATGCATCCGTGATCGGAATGAATATGAAGAACAGGTTCATTTTACAATTTTATAATGATCGAATAGTACCTTTGCTTCAAAGAATTTTCTTTCAACACCGCATATTGATATTGCATCTTTCCTAGTTGTCTAGCTTTGAGTTTGATAGTTAAAAAATAATTTGAAATATTTATGTTGACCGTTATCATATTTGGCAAATGGATACATAGTAAGCTTTTGTTTCAGTCTTTTTCTATCAGATAATAGGCTGGTATGCTAACCAGATGCCCATGTTGATTTGAGTTTTTATTTTTGTTTGCATTGTAATGCTTTTATACATTTGTGTCTCATTAATTCCATTTATTGTGAGTACTAATTGTAATTTGCAGTAACAGGATGAAAAGGACAAACAAGTTGTCCCTGTTGTGCAGTTGAATCTTATACGCTTGCTGGCGGATTTGAGTGTTTCTGTTAATAAGCGGGAAGTAGTAGACATGATATTACCTCTGTTCATTGAAAGCCTCGAAGAGGGTGATGCTGCGGTTCCAAGTCCATTGCGTCTCCGAGTAAGGAACATTGTTTCCTTAGCATGTACCATATCTTTCATTAGTTTTCACTATTTTACTGCTCTTTGAGGAATTTTGATTGAACTCGTAAATATGTAGTCTTTTCTTAACTGGCTATTTTGGAACACTTTCAGCTACTTGATTCAGTGTCATGCATGGCATCATTGGGTTTTGAAAAATCTTACCGTGAGACTGTTGTTTTGATGACTCGAAGCTACTTGGATAAGCTTAAAACTGTAGGATCTGCAGAGAACCGAAGGATACCTCCAGAAGCTACTGCGGAGCGTGTAGAGGTCTGTTCTAGCTTCTTCTTTGAACTCCCAGTACCTTTTTAAGAATGTGGAACTTGAATTCTTAGCTAACTTTTCAACCAATTTCTAGATTCTTCCTGCAGGTTTTCTTCTGGTTGCTTCACGCCTTTCTACCTCGAAACTCAGAAGTGACTATCGGCACCGATTGTTGTCTTTGTGCTCTGATGTTGGACTAGCTGCTGAATCAAAAAGTGGGAGGTAGAAATTTGTCTGTATGTGTTGAGCTTATTTGGTATATAAAAGAAATAAAATACTAGAAATCTAAGTGATTATTCATATATTGAGTGAAGCGTTGTATGTTGATGCATAGGCGACCACCTAATTGCAAAGGAAATTATTATCCACCGGCAGTTTGTCTTAGTTTTGTGCATTAATTGACTCTTTCTTAACAGTGCCTTTGCCTGCAATTTTTTTTCTTGGTCCTGTTCTTAGTTAAGAAATAGCTTGGATTGTGGTTTTTGCAGGAGTGGGGCTGATTTTTTGGGTCCATTACTTCCAGCTGTTGCTGAAATATGCTCTGATTTTGAACCAGCTTCCAATGTGGAGCCTTCACTTTTAAAGCTGTTCAGGAACCTTTGGTTCTATATTGTGTTATTTGGTTTGGCACCTCCTATTCAACAAAATCACCTTCCTTCAAAACCAGTCTCTTCTTTATTGAACAGTGCTGGAAGCATTAGTAGTGTGACTCTTCAAGGTGTGTCTGGACCATACATGTGGAACGACCAATGGTCTATGGCTGTTCAACGCATTGCTCTGGGAACTCCACCCTTGGTAAGTTGCTTAGCTTCATAGATGCATATATCCTCCACTCTAGTTGAGTCTGCTTCCACACCTTTTCTTCTTCCCTTTACGCAGGATGTTGTTTCATTGTGATTTACTAGTAGAACTTTGTGTAGAAGTCAGATAAGTGGTATCCACTCATACTTACGATGAATTAAAAATTAAAATATGCTGTACAAGATTCCAAGTTTTTAAGGTTATTCACTTCTAATCATTTGTAACATACCACTGTGATGTGCAAGAATTTGCTTTTACAATAATGCTGACAAAGTGAACTGACTAGATAAAAACTTAAATATTTGTTGCATTGCTGCGTATAGGTTCACTTATTTATTTGTGTATTTATATATTTGAATAGGTTGTTAGCTCAGTAAAATGGCTTGAAGATGAGATGGAACTCAATGCTTTGCACAACCCTGGTAGCCGTAGCGGCAGTGGCAACGAGAAAGCTACTGTTGGCCAGAGAGCTGCTCTGTCTGCTGCTTTAGGAGGCCGAGTTGAGGTTGCAGCAATGAGCTCAATTTCAGGTTAGAGACATCATAAGCAACCAAACCTCTTCATCTCCTCCTAGGATACAGTCATTTTCCTTTTTGCAACTGAATAAATTGTCTGATAACAGCTGGAGGCCTCAAGAAATATTACGTGTCAAAAAAGTACCTATACATATACATATATATGTTTGTGTTTAGATATATACATACACGCACGCATGCAGACCCGCCCATCCACCCATGTCTATAGTTATACTATTTAATGGTGAAGAGTGTGTCTGGACCTCCTCTCTTCGGAACTGAAAGATGTGTAGTACACTTGTCTTTTAAATTGAAATTGATGGTAATTATCATCCATTGAGGGAAGAAATGAGAATGGGATAACTGAACACTATAAAGTAAAAAACATGCAAAGACATGTGCATTTTATAGAAATTGATGTTAATTATCTGTTGTGGGAATAAATTAGAATGTAATGACTTTTAACTTCTTTTCCTATTTCTCATCAACAGGTGTGAAGGCTACATATCTCTTGGCGGTAGCCTTTCTGGAGATGATCCGTTTTAGCTGTAATGGTGGATTACTCTCTGGCAAATCTCCTTCAGCACCAAGAAGTGCTTTTAGTTGTGTTTTTGAATACCTAACCATGCCAAACTTGATGCCAGCTGTTGTTCAGTGCTTAACAGCAATTGCCAACAGGGCTTTTGAAACATCAGTTGCATGGCTGGTAAAATTGATCTTTCTAAAAATTGCAGTGTGTTTCTTCTTATAATTTGCTTGCATGTCCTATTTACACATCTCTCTTATGCTCGCTCAAATTAGCAGTAAAAATATAGGGTTTTTTCATGCAAGTCCTCCACAAGGATTCAAGTTCTGTGAAGTCCCCAACAAATCATTATTTCCATATTAGTATCTGTATCTACTTGAAAAGTGATCAATTTGAGACCCAAGCGCAACTTTATGATTTTTTCTGGAGAGTTGGTTAATGGATCAGAATTTTCTTGATGTTGCAATTAAGGCTCTGAGTGATTCACTTTCGGAGTTGATCGAGGGATTAATTTGGAATTAGCAATTTGTTGGGGACTTATATGGAGTTTCAATATTTGCAGGGGAATTGTGTGGAAAATCTCCCTATGTATTGTCCTAGATTTGCTAAATGTTGATAAGCACTTTCCAAACTGATTATGTTGAAGATTTATGGCATTATTTAGAAAAGTTTATAGTAGAAATGTAAAACTCGATCGGCAATACAAAGGAGCATTGAAACTATTATAGTAGAATTGTAAAACTCGATCCTTGACATTCTCTACTTTCTCAGAATTGGTCCCATTTGGAGGTGTTTGACTGATGCATGTTAGAGTTAATGGACTTTCGATAACATGAAAAAGAATTTGAATTCTTATCGCCCTGTGTAGTCTAAGTGACTACTGATTTCTTGTTCCCATTTTCCTCTTAGTCGTGCTATTTTAAATTTCAGGTTGAAGCTATAACTTTTTCTTTGTTATGTTGTCATCCATAGGTTTCTCAGCTAATTGCTTTTGTACTATATACATTGTAGTCTATTGTTGAAATTAGTAAGAGGTGTTTGTCTGTGCACTTATTTAGCCCATTCCTGTATCTTAAAGTTTGTTGCATTACTTTCAACTTAATAGAGAATTTTGAAGTGGCGTACTTGAACCTATGAAGAAACTCTTGGAAAGCACTTCTTATCTTCTTTGACTACAATGATTGCAAAATATCAATATAGGCTTCTAACCAGGCTTGTCTTGAGTACCAATGGTCATGATCGTCATATACACTTCAATTGCAACAGTTGTTGATTAAATAACACTAGATTTTCTTTGTACTAGTCATGCATTTGTTTTTTCTCACAATTTTCAACTAACTTAGAAAAATGTTCAGTGTTATTTAGTATGGTGCATTGATTGATGTTCGTACTTTTCAATATGTACTATTCAGAATGGGAATATCATGTACAATGCACATGCAAGTTACCTTGACACCTCCCCCTTTATTATGGTTAGAACGAAAAAAGTCATGTATACTGCACATGCAAGTTGCCTTGACCCCTCCCCTTTTACTATGGTTATAATAACGAGTATTTGTCTAAATTGAATTTCATAAGCTGAGAGTATCAATTTTGTGAGCAATTAGCTATTTCAAATGAATGATTTGTCCATACCCACCAATTTTGAGAGAAGCACAGCCCCATTCACTGACACACATTCGAGAGTTTGTTTCTCTCTGATTGATCTGTCTCCATTTTCATGATGATATCTGATCAAGTTAAAGTTCTGTATGTACAAGGCTTATAAGTAAAATGAAGAATATTTGTTGACCAGCCTAAAGCTCATGTCTTTCTTTTTGTAGTGTTGAGCATTGTCATCCAGTATTTGTGAATCAATGGGAAAAGCAAAACTCTAAAGTTGAGAACTTTTTTTCGACTGTAAATAAATGATGCAAAGGAAATTTTCTTTATCTACACTTTGGGTGTCCTTGGTTCCTTGCATGCACAAGTCAGAGAATAAAATTACATCTCATGATTGTATCCAAACCTCCCAACTATTTTGTTCAAATACCATATCACTCCAAAATTAACACATGGAGTTTGGAGGGAACTGATATTCAATCAAAAAGTTGGAAGGCAATAGTTGGGTATTATCATGAGATTTGATTTTTATTCTAACCTTGCACTTGCAAGGAACCAAAGAAACTGTTCTCGAAAAACCTTGTATAAGTTGAGTTATCTGTTTCATTTTTTTTTTCATTTTTTTTTCCGGGTGGGTTAGGGAGGACTATTAAAAATTTATGAAGGAATTCCGTTGCTGATAAAAATGGGTATTCGAGTGTTCAGTTTGACAATGCTCATACTTAAATATGTTTCTGAAAGTTTTGTTGCATATAGTAACCAAATAACGAGATAATTTAATTGGCCATGGCAGTATATATAAGGGTTTAGTCCTACTCTCTGGTACGAGACTGGTCAATATTGCTATAACTGTGTATACTCTTCTTATATGATTTATGGTGTAAATACATGTTGGGTGTTGACCGTGTTGGTTTTTCAGGAGGGAAGAGCATCTGCTACAGGAAAAGAAGCTGACAGAAAGGAGTTGATTCTTTCTGCTCATGCATGTTTTCTGATAAAAAACATGTCGCAAAGGAATGAACATGTCCGCGACATCTCTGTAACTCTGTTAGCTCAACTGAGGGAGAAATTTCCACAGGTTAATACTTTTCTGCTATCTTTTCAGACTCAGTTTTTCCTTTTTGTTACTTAAAGTAAGTTCGGATAATATATACACAGGTTTTGTGGAATTCTAGCTGCTTGGACTCGCTTCTCTTTTCTGTTCATACTGAATTGCCTTCTAATCAAGTAAATGATCCTTCTTGGGTTGCCACCACACGTTCGCTGTACCAAAAAGTTGTCAGGGAATGGATTACTAATGCATTTTCGTATGCCCCGTGTACTACACAGGGCCTGCTTCAGGTTTGCTCAATATTGTATATATATTTTTTATTGTCACAATATTATATATATGGGAAATGATCCGGTGAGAACCATATAGGAACTCGATTTTGGTACATTCTTTGGATGATCGTAACCGTTCATTTTGATCTACATGACTAATTAGTGTAGGGATGTGAGATCAAGTTATTTGAGTTTCGTTTGCCGATGCATTAATTTGGTGCAAATTGTGGTTGAATATCTTTATTTTTGAAAGAACATGATGCATGGTTAAATGGATTTCAAATGACTTGATTTTACATTATTAGACTAATTTAGTTATGTTAAATTCAGGAGCGGATCTGGGCCCAAGTAGCACAAGCAACTGCTTTGGGCCCCCAATTTTATAGGGCCCCATATTTTTTAAGTATTTATAATGTTTATAAAAAAATGTAATTATTTTCAGACACGATTACACTTTATTATCTAAAATTTTAAACAATAGTTGGCCTATTAGCTCATTTGGTTAGAGCATTGTACTAATAACTAGAAGGTTGCAGGTTTGAAACCTACATGATCTAATTAATATTTCAATTATTTATTTTATTTTTAAAACTAATTATTTTTCACATAGCCATACATGTCATTTTTCCATTTTATGAATTTAATTTTATTTTTCACTTAGCCCATGCATGTCACTCTATGATAATTTTTAAATATTCTATGGTATATCATATTTACATATTTATGATAAAGTTCTAACCAAATCTTTAAGTGTATATGGTTATTCTACATTTTAAGCTTCCAACTAGTATTCTCGTATGCATATATTCATCATCACTTCATTAAATCATCCACAGTCGTTTGCTATTTATGCATAATATGCATATTTTAGCTAAAAAAGCGCTGCAGTCGTTTGCTATTTATGCATATTTTGACGATTTTGCGACAGTAGATTGCTAAATATGAGAGCGGATATAAGAAAAATGCATGTTATACAGGACGGATCTTGAAGATCCGTCCCACTAAAAAAAATATTTTTTTATTCGTCAGACGGAACTAGACAGTCCGTCCGACCTTTATTTTAAAAAAAAATTGTTTTAGGCGGAATCCCGCCCAAGTGAAGGGGGGCCCTTCTTTTTCAACTAAAAAATCGTTTTAATTATTAAAAAAATTGAAAAAAATATTTAAAAATCGTGGGACGGATTTTCAAAGTCCGTCTGTCGTTTATTTGGTTTCTTTTTTCCTTCCGACGGATCTTCAAGATCCATCTAACGAAAAAAATATATTAAATAATTCATTTTATATACATTTCGCCCTACAACGGATCTACAAAGTCCGTCTGGTATTTTTTATATTAAATTGCTATAAAATAACATTGGACGACTGCAGCAAACGCTCAATATGCTATATGTAAATATGCATTTAGCCATTTTTTGACAATCACGACTGTGGATGCTCTTATGACCGTCTTCTCTAATATATCATATTTACCTCTTTGCGATGATGTAATCTTCAAGTGCATATACAAGTTTACTTTGTTTGCTGCTTTTCCCTTTCTTCTAAATTTTGTATCTATTAATGAAAGGAGTACTAGGGTCGCCTTAAAAAAGAAAAAAATATAAGGGGTGTTTGATAAACCAAAATGTATCCATGAAAGCATTCAAAATAGCATTATACATGTACATCAATCATGTCAGCTCAATATTTTCTCTATTAGTACACAAACTTAACTTGCATTTACTTGTATGTTCAAGTGCAATCTGTAAGTTCATATACAAGTTTGCTTTGTTTGCTTCTTTTTCCTTTCGTCTAAATTTTGTATCTGTTGATGAAAGGAATACTAGGGGTGCTTTCAAAAAGGAAAAAAATGTAAGGGGCGTTTGATAAACCAAAATGTATCCGTGAAAGCATTCAAAATAGCATTATACATATAGCTCAATCATGTCAGCTCAATACTTAATGTACACAAACTCAACTTGCGTTTGCTTGTATATTTTGAACATAATTTTTTTGGGTACTATTCATCTTTAATTCTCTCCTTTATCATTTCCATCATCTCAGATAATATACAATTCAGAATAAAATCACTGTCGTTTCTTGCTTAGAGTTTGTCCGAGTTTCTTTAACATACAATTGAGAATAAAATCACTGTCGTTTCTTGCTTAGAGTTTGTCCGAGTTTCTTTTTGGCACGAGACATTTCATGTAAAATTAATGCATACGTTATCAATTAACTTTTTGTGGAAAACATATATATAAATTTGTTTTCATTTAAATAGTTTTTCATTCGAGGTTCCAAGTTTGTTTGCATTAAATAATTTTCATTTTTATTTTGTCAACTTGCAAAAGGCCCCATTTAAAAAACTTGCTTAGGCCCCCCTGAAACTCAGATACGCCCCTGATGTTAATCAATGTGAAGGTTCTATCATCATTAGGCTGGCTATGCATGGAGAGTGCCCAAGGCTCTCCTTCATCATGAAGACATTCTATCAATGAACCGAGCCGTTCATTTTGTTAGAAATGCTTAAGATAGTCGAAGAGAAATCCGTTTACCTGGTGCAACTGGTATATTAAGAAATTGTACGGTTGAAATATCTTTATTTTAATGCTAGGTATTTAGAACAAGATGAACGGTTTGCATTGTTCATAGCATGACCCCACATGGCGAGCTCTCTCGAAGATGTGTGTGTGTGTGTGTCTGTGTGTCTATATATATATATATATATATGTTGTTAGGCTATCATAGGCATGTAAAACAAGATGAGCGGTTCGGTATTTTCATGAGGGCTTTACTCCGTGAGTGCTCACGGAAAGTAGTGTGCAATGGAAGATTTTCCTATATATATATACTAGATTTTCCTGTGGATACGTGCTTACGACACGTCTTCAGAACAATACAGCATATGAAAAGTCTTGTAAATAGTAAATCAACAATTATGTAGCTGAAGTTTGAATAGTATGACAATAATTAGTTGTAAATTAAAGTCCATGTTTCCATATATATATATATAGAGAGAGAGAGAGAGAGAAAGTCCATGTTTCCATATATATATATATATAGAGAGAGAGAGAGAGAGAGAGAGATAATTAAATAAATAAATGAGTTGTTTTGGGGGGGATTTGAATTTGAGTTTTGGAGGGAAAATATCTTTTGGGAGCTTAGATCTGGACTATTGATTTCCTTACTATTGAAGGAGAGCCACTTGATAGCTTTTCTTTGTGTTTTATTTTATATATATATATATATATATATATATATATATATATATATATATACAGCCTCATATTTGTATGAGAAAATATTCCTCATACGAAGTGATTATACTCACTTGGTGGGGCCCTCATGGAAGATCCACTTTCCCATCATGTTTTCGTGCCAATGGATGTATGTGTAGAAAAAATTAAGTGGTTTGGAGGTCATTCACCCATGTATCATGTGGGTCCAATTTGTGGTTCGATTTGTATACTGTTGAAATCGTTCATTTTTCAACCACATGATGTATGGGTGAAGGACCTGCAAACCACTTGATTTTTTCTCCGCGTACATGCATTGGCATGATAAACATGATGGACGGAGTGGATCTTCCATGAGGGCCCCACCATGTGAGTATAATCGCCGCTTTGTATGAGAAAAATTTTCTCATACAAATATGAGGCTCACTTTTCTCTCATATATATATATATATACTAGATTTGCCCGTGGCCACGTGCCTACGGCACGTCTTCGGAACAATATAGCATATGAAAAGCCTTGTAAACAGTAAAACAACAATTATGTAGCTCAAGTTTGAATAGTATGACAATAATTAGTTGTAAATAAAAGTCTATGTTTCCATTAGTATATGTTAAAAAATAATTATAAATGGGGATATAAAATCAAACTTCTTAGAACTTTGAGGGTGGAAAATGATGAAATTTAACTATTGAGTAGATATTTGCTATTTTCAATGTAACATGAGCAATAAAAAAAATAAAAAATCTGAAAATTTAGAAACCTGAAATATGAAAATCTAAATTTCTGAGTAAATAGATAGAGAATGAGAGAGAGAGATAGAGATAATTAAATAAATAAAGAAGTTATTTTTTGGGGGGGGAGAGAGAGAGAGAGAGATAATTAAATAAATAAAGAAGTTATTTTTTTGGGGGGGGGGATTTGAATGAGTTTTCGGGGGGAAATGCCTTTTGGGAGCTTAGATATGGACTATTGATTTCCTTACTATTGAAGGAGAGCCATTTGATAGATTTTCTTTGTGTTTTATTATATATACTAGATTTGCCCGTGGCCACGTACCTACGGCACGTCTTCAGAAACGATACAACATATGAAAAGTCTTGTAAACAGTAAATCAACAATTATGTACCTGAAGTTTGAATAGTATGACAATAATTAGTTGTAAATAAAAGTCCATGTTTCCACTAGTACATGGTGAAAAATAATTATAAATTGGGGGGTATAAAAGTCCACGTTTCCATATATATATATATAGAGAGAGAGAGAGAGAGAGAGAGAGAGAGAGTGAGAATGAGTTGTTTTGGGGGGGGGGGGATTTGAATTTGAGTTTTGGGGGAAAACTTTTGGGGGGAAAATGTGTTTTGTGAGGTTACATCTGGGCCTTTGATTTTGAGGGGATTGAAGGTGAGCCACTTGATAGCTTTCTTTGTATTTTATTTTATATATATATATATATATATATATATATATATATATATATATATATATATATATATATATATATAGTAATATTCCGTTGTGCACTAGGCCTCCGTGTGCACTCGGCCTTCCCGCCTTCGTATCGATGATCCGAACCGTTCACATTGATTTACACATAAATTAGTCTAAATATGTAAAATCAAATTATTTGAAATTCATTTGCTCTTCCATTGAAGTGTTAACAAAATTGTATGGCTGAAAATCGTTATTTTTTATAGTCGCATGATGGATGGGCAAATAAATTTCAAATAATTTGATTTTGCATATTTAGACTAATTTATATGTGTAGATCAATGTGAACGGTTCGGATCGTCGATACGAAGGTGGGAAGGCCGAGTGCACAATGGAACATTTCTCTCTCTCTCTCTCTCTCTCTCTCTATATATATATATATATAAGTGAAATTCAGCTATTTACTTTGACATCACTACCGGGAAGTTTCTGCTTAAATCATGCTAATGTTGTTAGCTTAGAAATTAAATGGCTCCTATGGATAGGGGTGCCAGCGCATGGGGTAAAAGTCCTACCGTATGAACCCGTGACGCTTTTGTTTGGCAGTTGTGCGTTTAGTGTGGATTTTTGGAAAATTTCCCATGTCGTGTCGTGTCATGCACATGTCCTCTCTTCCTATGTCTTTCTGTTACCCTGTTCTAGATGTTCAACTATTTACTCTTTCCCTCATGGATGACTTTAGATCAAATCTAATCTACCCAATGGATGGTGGGTTAGAAACAAAGTATTCACCCTGTAAGGTAACTGGGTAAATTGTATAAAATCATAAATGTTAAATTTCTTGACTGAAATATAGGCAAGAATGTCTCTAGTCACAAATTTTCTTTCGTCTTTAATAGTCTATGTACCATGGACACTTCTATATGTTATTGTGTTAGATACGAACATTACTTGGACACTTTTCGAACATGGGTTAGACACTCTCATATAATCATAAATTTTATAGTATATCCCATATATATTGGGCACATTTTAGACACTTTTCAGTTGCGTTTCCTAATGCATATGTATAACCAATAATTTTAAAATAATTTCTGTATTTTTTAATACTAGTGAACCTGTGTTTCTTTCCAGGGAATATGGAGCATCTTTAATATTATAATTTTGTATAATGGAAATACTATTACTTTTATATGCACTACGGTATCTTAATTTGATTATGTGATGTTATTTAGGTGAACGTTTGTGCATAATAGTGAGATATAAAATGAGAGGATAAGTTCTACTAAACTCATTGAGTTTTAACATTAAGGAATGTAACCTGCCTTAATTTTGAACTTGCGCACTTCACCCCTCTTGTGTTTTATTTTTCATTGCAAAAGCTTAACTCTGTTATCCTTTATGTAAAGATTCCGTTCTACCCTTCAAAACTTAGGCAGCTTTAGTGCTAAAATCACTATTTTATTTTTTACTAAAAATATTATGTAGACAAGTCCCCAACAAATACTAATATTGCACGGGGATTTATCTGCAAAAATGCACACTCAGACACTCTTCCAATTTCCGTTTGTCTTCTTATTTGTTGTTCTCTTACTGTGGAAATTGTCATCTTTTTCTTCCATCCTGCCTTTTCTTTCAATCCTAACCGGGTTCCCATACCCGCTCTATCTCTTCTCTTCCTTCTATCTTCTAAGCCTCCCTCAAACTCCTCTTTTTCTATTGCTCTCTCAAACCACTGAACCAAATCCCAACCAAAACCTACTAACCCATCACAATATCGAACCCAGACCCGGTGCAAACTTGAAATTAAACCCAATCCCAACTAACCATCTCCCCTATCCACTTCCCATCTCTCTCCTCACCCTTCAACCTAGTATGAACCCGAACGAACCCAAAATTTGAACCCGATCCAAGTTTCAAGCCAAACCTAGACCCTATTTATTATTATGCTAATGCAGTTAATAAAAACAAGAGCAAGGCTATTTTAGGTGAAAAATCTTTGAACACTTTGTTAGAATTGTGACCTCAAATAAACTTAGGTACGGAGTACTTGAAGTTGGAGAAGAAGAGAAGACGAAGACAGTAAGAGAAGACAATAACAAGTAGAAGATGTGCAATCTGGAGAGTTGCGGTAGACCGATCGTGACTGAAGGAGGTTCTTCGAGTGTACAGGGTCCAACAAAGAACGGGAATAGTCGACCGTGCGGTCGACCGGTCAAGAGTTCAGGAGTTGGCTTTACACGTTGTGGTCGACCGACCTGGGGGTGCAGTCGACCGACATCGGCGCTGTGTGTTATTTGGGCTGACGAGTTTAAGGCCCAATAAGATATATTTGTATTTATCTTTTAGGGTGTACTTGAGGGCTATATAAGTGGTTGTAGACTCTAGGGTTTGTATCCATCTCAAGAGAAGAGATGAGAGAATTGGTGGGTCATTATCATTGTTCAACTTCAAAAGAGGATTGTGCCGAGTGTTTCAAAGGTGAGGGAGAGAGATTGAGAGTTGTAATCTCTTTGTAATCTTTGTATTTTTTGGGGAATAAGAAGTATTGGTTATCTCTGCATATTGATTGTGTTCTTGTGAGATCTTGCATATATCGTGGTGGTTTGTTCTTGGTTCATCTAGTTCTTGGGAAGTTTCTATTGCTTGTGGTGTATTTCCGCTATTAGAACTATGAGTTGTTGGTAGATTCTGCAACACACTTCTCGTGTTCAGCACATGTTATCAAAACTAACGGAGTTAGGCTATTGCAACGGAAAGTAAAACTCGGGGTGAAGTGCTCAAGTTCAAAACTGGGGGGTTTCTTGCCATAGCATCAAAATGGAGGGGGTTTAGTGAAACTTATCCAGTATGAAATAGTACACTATATAATACATTTTCTGTTGTCCTTGTGTCTGACATTGCAAATCTATCATGTAGTGGCACTCGTATCGACGTATCCATGCTTCATACTTTTTAATTTTCCTATTATGTCTACTTATAATACTTAATCCATTAATACACTGATGAAACAATTTTTTTGGCGTTGAAAGATCAATCTTTTCGAATCACATGCTACTCATTTTTATAAATTTTATGCAGCAGATGTTTAGATGTGGTAATATTTCTGTTCTGGTATACATTAGGACATGATGTCTCTGTTTTTTCAGATTATTTACTCATCGACTTATTATTTGTGGTGGCTAATTCTTGATACAGTATATCTTCAGAATTGGGTGAGTTCGTTTTGAAAATTATATCTTGATGTTTGCAGTTCTTGATTGCAGGAAAATCTATGCAAGCTAAATGCATCACAAAGAACTCAACATGCATCAGACATTGTTTCTCTTTTGTCTGAGATACATATTTCTACAGGCAAGAATGATTGTTGGAGTGGTATTAGGACAGCAAATATTCCAGCAGTGATTGATTCTGCTGCTGCTGCTTCAGGAGCAATGACAAAGGTATCAGAGGGTTTTGTCTTAGAAGTGTTATCTACCGCAATAGTAAGTGCCACAGTGAAATGTAATCATGCTGGGGAGATTGCTGGTATGAGAAGGTTGTATAATAACATAGGTGGATTTCAAGTTGGAGTTTCACCAATGGTTGGACTTGGCATGGGAACTGGAGCAGGTTCTGCAGCCTCGCACCAGTCATTTAATGAGATTCTTCTAAATAAGTTTGTTCTACTTCTTCAACAATTTGTCGGTACTGCTGAAAGAAGCTTATCTGTGGATAAATCCTTATTCCGTGAAACATGTTCTCAGGCTACTGCATTACTTCTTTCACATTTGGTAAGATGTTCATGTTTATTTCCTTTATACTTCCCTTCTTAACGGAAATTAAATAATTCAAATTTTTATGTTCTAAGCATTCATGTTTGTGGTGATATTTTTGTCAGGATTCTGAGTCAGCAAGTATGGATGGATTCTCACAGCTACTAAGGCTACTGTGTTGGTGCCCTGCGTATATTTCAACACCAGATGCAATGGAGACTGGAATTTTTATATGGACGTGGTTAGTATCTTCAGCTCCTTCCTTGGGCCCCCTTGTACTTGCAGAGCTTGTTGATGCATGGTTGTGGACAATAGATACAAAGCGTGGCTTGTTTGCATCAGAAATGAGGTCCTCTGGTCCTGCTGCTAAACTGAGGCCTCATCTCATCCCTGGAGAGCCAGAAGTGCTGCCTGAAAAGAATCCTGTTGAAGGATTGATTGCCCATAGGCTTTGGCTCGGTTTCTTTATCGACCGTTTTGAGGTCAGTGGCAAGCAGAACCAACTCAAATTCAATAATTAATTAGCCGAAATAAATAGTGTAAAATGTGACGTCAAGAATATGTGTTTGTGTGCTATTGTTCAAAGTTACTTATACCCATAACATTGACTAGATGTGTTAGACCTCTTAAGGGGAAAAGAGACAGACTTCACTTTTCTATCGTTGCTTCACTTCACATCCACAGTATTTGGTGTCCACAGTATTTGGTCTTTTGTTGTTCTACTACTTTATCAGTGGTAAACAAGATTACTCTCATAACTTAAAAGATAAATTATACCATCTTTGAACAGCCTCGTTGTTGACTCATTCTGGTAAAATTTTCCATCAGACCTAGTTAATTAATTGGATGGAAAAGCTGATGTGTCCTACTTACACTAGCTTACTGAATTTGAGGGTCAATGAGTAAATAAAGATGATTTGAGGGACATTTTCAAAACTGAAAGAGTTGATTGACCAATATATTATAAACAGTTTTAAATCTTGCATCTGTTTCTGTTTAATATCAAGTTTGAAATGAAACTAAATGAAAGCTTAATGATGTAAACTTAATCCTAAATAGAGAATTTCCAAGAATTTTAAATGATTAAATTTACCAATACGTAATGCAGATTAAGTTAGAAATTATAACTATTAAATGGTGTGATGAATTTTCAAGATATGAAATAGTTTAACAAGCCCAATTAAAAGTTCAATCCTATCGATTAACAATAATACTTAATCGTTCTTAGCATGTAAGATATTCAATAAAGATTTGTACACTAATAGGCAAGTAGAACACTCTCAATATTTGTGGACGATAGATAAATCAAATAATATTATAGAGATGATAGATGGTATCACAAATAAATGAGAAGTGGAAAGAGTTTACCGAGTTGCGATGAATGCGTCGTGAAGTTGCTGGATTTGAACAATAGGTGGCGCTAGGAGTGCGGGCGACCGTTGGAGGCCAAAAGGGGCGGCGCCAAGATGTGAAGGAGCAACGAGGGGGTGGGGGGCGTCGGGGTGGCTGTGGTCGGAGTCGAGGCGACGACGGGGTGAAGGAGGTCGAGTTGCGATGAGGGCAACGAAGGAGGGCCGGCAGAGGGGCGAGCGGGGAGGATGACGGGGATGGTGAAGGGGGTTGGAGTGGTAGTCGACGGTCGGTGAGAGAGGGAGGAGGAAGACGGTTGCGGTGTGGGGCTTTTACGGCGGCGAGGGATCGGGATGGTGCAGTGCTGGGCATAGGGGTTGGTGAGGGTGATGGACGAGCGGGCTGAGTACGAAGAGGAGGTGGTCGTGGCAGGGAAGCAGCGGTGCCGGGGTTTGGGTTTAGGGATCAAAAGAACAGGAAGGAGAAGGGGTTGAGTTAATTAGGGTTTGGATTTGAGTTTAATTTGGGGAATATTGTTTAGGAATTGAAGTGAATTTTGAGATTTGGGTGTAGATTTAGAGTTTATCACAAACCCTAAACTACATTAGGATTTATCAGAAACCCTAATAATTCTCTCAATTGTATCGCACAAAAAGAGGGATGAAGAGCAATAACTCAACACAATAAATTTTTTAATCAAGAATATCATGACTTCTCATTAATCTCAAGGCCTATATATAGGTTTAAAACAAATTTTGATACAAATCTCAAAATGTTCTAAAATCACAAAAATATTCTAATGCATAAAAAAATGGTGCAAATTGTAAAATTATGCATATTGCTAAATCTCAAAATAAGCTAAACAGAATTGATGTCTTCATCATTCTCTCCGGGTGGGTGAGAGCTCGACCCAGTCGAGTCAAAACCCGTGATCCTATTATGGCGCTCCAAAAGATCCGGATCCAAGTGCTGGAGCTCCTCACGATCACTACAAGTGTCATCCTTCTTCGGCTTGTTTTTCCACCTCACCAAATACTTATGAATATCACCATCTCTTGTAGAGATTATCTGATCATCTAAAATATTATTCAATTCTTCTGTCGGTGGGTAAATAGTATCAGGTAGAGGGGTAAATATGAGAATCTCACCATTAGGCTGCATGGTAGGCTCATCTATAAAAGAATTTCTATGGTTAAATTTTGAGCCTTCATAGAGTACTAGATCCTCAATATTGAAAGTCTTGCTTATGCCAAAACCTTCAGGAAGGTCAAAGACAGATATGATCATTAATTTTATGTAGAATCTTAAATGGGCCTGCAGCACATGTTCAATTTCTTAACGGATCCAGCTGAAAGCCGTTCCGGACGAATCTGAATCATCACTTCGTCACCAATATCAAAATTTTTGAATTTTCTTCTAGTATCTGCTATTAACTTGTAGTTAAAATTATTCTCATTAACATGGTTTTAAATTTCGAATTTCGGACTCATCTCGGCAAGGGGTGTTTCATCTCGGATCGGAGATATCGGAGAAGATTTCGGGGAAATGTAATCATATCGGATGTTTATTTTCTATACTCAATAAATATTTGTTTTGTTACTAAATAAGATATTATATGTCCTACATGTCATTTATATAAAATACTGTATAATGTAACTAATGACATAAATCAATTACGGTAAATCTTCGCATAATTTAACAATAATATAGAAGAGAATGTAATATAAGTATATAACTAAATTGAATTTGCATTGATTAGAAAAAATGTATTAGTTAATCAACTTACTTGACTTTGCATATATACAAACAATAGCGATACAAGATCCTCACATTAATTTAGCTTAAAGTCCTATATTGAAAGACATGCAAAAAGTAAATCAAAATTTTTTAATATATTCACTATAACATTTGTGTCTATTTCGACTGATATTTCGCTAATTTCGGCAATATTTCGGTGATTTCGGCTGAAATCTACACATTTCGGTCCAAAACGATGTAGAGTATAAAATGTGATTTCGTATTTGCAAGCTAGCCAAAATTTCGGCCGTATTGGAGGAAATTTAAAACATTGCTCATTAATTTTCTTGGAAATTTCTCTATGCAAGTCATGAATACGATATGCAAGTGTGGATGTCGAGTCTCTGTGACTCTAGGTTGTTCTAACACATGGATAAAATCTATAGGTTGCCAAGTGACTTGGGAAGGAACGGGTGACTCAGGTATATTCAATGGAGGTGATTGGATCGACCAAATACAGTTGAGAGGTTGGTCATCCTCTTCTTCATCAAAGTCATAACTTACATGAGGTTCATAAATAAATTCATTGTCGGGCTCATCACCGATGACAGCGGTACCCTTTACTATATTGATCCTACTTGGGCTGGGACAGTTGCTAGAAACATTGCTGTATCCCTTATATTTATAGCACTTAGTGAGATGATGAATCTTAGAATAGTCTCTTTCAGTGTTCTTACCCGTGTTGTCATTTCTAAGTGAATAGGGATTTGAAGTAGGCTTGCTTGGGTAAGACTTATTGGGGTGCTGAGAAGAGGGGGGCTCAGGTCTAGAGGGCTCAGTAGAGGTCATTCTAGATGAATGATCTCTCGAATCGCTGGACTTGTAGGGAAAACTAGCTGTAAGGGAATCCATATCAAGGATAATGGCATAAGCTGCTGCCAATAAATCCACATTTATATGAATTAGCTCGTTCCAAAGATCGGCTCGTAGTCCAGCTTTGAACCTAGAGAGAGTTTGTTCTTCGCTTTCTTTACCTAAGGCATTGCACCGAATAAGGAAGTCATCAAACTTATCAACATATTCTTAGGTGGATTTGCTTCCTTGATAGAGTTGGTTCCACGAATATAGCAATCGGGTGTGAAACGATAACGGTACATATCTCTCAATGAGCTTCTTTTTCATAGCTTCTCAAATGGCTATAGGTGACAGGCCTCAGTCTCTACGGGCGTGTTCAAGATTGGTCCAATGTTGTTGAGCTTTACCAATCAATTTTATTGTGGCAAATTTAACTTTCAGGGCTTCGCTCATGTCAAACCACATAAAGTAGTGGTCCATTACACGGATCCAATCGAGATAAGCTTGGGGTTCCATACGGCTCTCAAAGTGGAGAATGTCTGCCTTAGCTTTCTTTTTGTATTGTTCGTCCGGGTCACGATCTTCATGTCGGCCGTCACGATCATTCCCTTGAGGGATTCGACGATGAAGCTCAGGGACAACATTTTGATTCAATTCCACTTGCTCAAGTCTCTGATTGATATTAGCAAGAGTTGCTTGAATGGCTAGGGTAGCGGAAATATCAGAGTTGTCCATCTCAGTTCGAGGAGGGGTTCACAGAATTCTAGGGGTCGTGTGATGTGTTTACTGAAATTTGGGGAAACATGTCCTAAACGCACCTAAGTATTTTTTTATATCATATAATCTGAAGTGATCTAAAAGAACAAGCCCCTTCATTAGTAAGGTTGCTTGCTTGTCACACAGGTCGTCTTTGGCTAGAAGGGAAAATAAAAAGACTAAACGATCTAAATGAATGCAAAAAAAAATAATGCCTAAATGGTGCAAGAACTAGTGTTTTAAGAACCTTCGCTCTGATACCAAAATGGTGTAAACTTATCCCTAAATAGAGAATTTTCAAGAATTTTAAAGGATTAAATTTATCAACACGTAATGCAGATTAAGTTAGAAATTATAACTATTAAGTGGTTTGATGGATTTTCAAGATATGAAATAGTTTAACAAGCCCAATTAAAAGTTCAATCATATCAATCAACAGTAATACTAGCATGTAAGATATTCAATAAAGATTCGTACACTAATAGGCAAGATGAATGCATCGTGAAGTTGCTGGATTTGAACAGTAGGTGGTGCTAGGGGTGCGTGCAGCCGTCGATGGAGGCCGAAAGCGGCGGCGCCGAGATGTGAAGGAGGAGCAGTGGGAGAGGGGGCATCGGGGTGGCTGTGGTTAGAGTCGAGGCGACGTCAGGGTGAAGGAGGAGGTCGAGTTGCGATGAGGGCGACGAAAGAGGGCCGACGGAGGGGCTGGCGGGGATGGTGAATGGGGTCGGAATGGTAGTCGACGGTCGGTGAGAGAGGGAGGAGGAAGACGGTGGTGGTGTGGGGCGTCGACGGCAGCAAGGGGTCGGGATGGTGCGGTGTTGGGCACTAGGGTTGGCAAGGGCGATGGACAAGCGGGCTGAGGACGAGGGGAGGTGGTTGAGGCGGGGAAGTGGCAGCCCCGGGGTTTGGGTTTAGGGATCAAAAGAAGAGGAAGAAGGAGAAGGGGTTGAGTTAATTAGGGATTTGAGTTTAATTTGGGGATTAAGGTTTAGGAATTGAAGTAGATTTGGAGATTTGGATGTAGTTTTAGAATTTATCACAAACCCTAAACTATATTAGGATTTATCACAAACCCTAATAATTCTCTCAATTGTATCACACAAAAAAAGGGATGAAGAGCAATAACTCAACATAATAAATTTTTTTTAATCAATAATATTATGATTTCTCATTAATCTCAAGGCCTATATATAGGCTCAACAAATCTTGATACAAATCTCAAAATATTCTAAAATCACAAAAAGATTCTAATACATAAAATAAAAGAGTGCAAATTGTAAAACTACTACATAGGGCTAAATCTCAAAATAAGCTAAACAGAATAGATGTCCTCATCACTTAATCATTATGTAGATGTAACAGTATATTCAAAAGAAAATAATTTTCTGTTTTATTTAGGGTGGAATTACTAAATCAAAAAAATTCACAATATATAAAGCATGATATTTGCAAGGGTAAGACATTAATAACTTCTTAATATATTATAAATATGTGCAAGAAGTTCTTTGACGTGTGTGTTTGTGCATGAAGTTAGTAATTGTCGTTTAGTAATTTGATGGATTAAATTTGTGGATAAAGTAAATTAAGCTATTATAAGGAATTATAGTGTGGACCCAAAAGGATTTGGTACTCATACAAAACTGGCTAGTGCCTCAAGTAAGATTTTTAACATATGACATGTTTTTGTACTTTCAGAATCTAGAACAATATGTTCTAGTTCTTCTTTCATTGTATGTACGGTCAGATACTCTTGTATTTTTTTTTTTTTGGGTTATCAAGTATGATTCGTATATCTTGTACTCATCCTAATCATTCATCTGCAATAATTTTTTTTTTTTTTTGCTGATAGGTAGTTCGACATGATAGTGTTGAGCAACTTTTACTCATAGGTAGAATGTTGCAAGGAACCATGAAATCCCCGTCACATTTTTCTCGCCATCCTGCTGCTGCCGGCACGTTCTTTACTGCAATGCTTCTCGGGCTGAAATTTTGTTCATGTCAAACTCAGCTTGGTCTACAAAACTGTAGAACAGGCCTTTTTCTTATAGAGGACCGTGTGTACCGGTAAATTTATGCTCCTCTATCATAGTCTGTTGATATATTTGCGATATATACTTTTGGATCGTGATTTTGTTTGTGTATATTTAGTGTCTCTCTGCTTGCGGTATTCAGAGTCTTATTGGTTTGTAATAGATACCGTTGCACAAAATAGTTTATGCAATAACTTGACTAGATTTTCTGTTTGTTCTGTAAGATTTTTGACTTGATAGGCATCTTCTCTTCCTATTTGATTTATAGGTGCTCATTAAACTCTAATTAGGTGTCTAATTTACTTTTGATTGATGATACAAATGGTCCGTAGGGTCTTTATTTTAACTGTTTCCAGTCATTAAACTCTGAAATGTCAGAAATAGAGAGGAATTCTTTTTTGAGAATAGAGAAGATATTGGAAGGACTGAATGACTTGGCTGATTTTGTTTGATGGTAGTTTCGAATTCGAATTGTTAAGTGGCTCTCATGTTTCCAGAAAGTTCAATTTATTTATGTCTTACTTTTTTTTATATATCATCACATAGCTTATATTATACCCTTAAGATTAGGGCTATGATCATGTGAGAATTCCTTCAGTGCGAACCACGTGCGAACACTTTTTTGGGATATAAATTGAAAGATCCGAACCTTTCATTTTGATCTAAATAAGTCTACGGATGAGAAATTTAAGTCATTTGAGATTTGTTTGTTCATGTATTAAAGAGTTTACAAATTGTATGGCTGAATATTGTTTTTTTTTATAATGACATGATGGATGGACAAATAAATTTCAAATTATATTTAGACTAGTTTAGTCCATTCTAAACAATGTGAACGGTTCGGATTATTCATATGGACACACGAAGCTTATCGTGAGAACTAGTTCTCACATGATCACTCCCCCTTAAGATTATGTTGCATTATATTAGTCTCATATGTATATTTGTAACT
>CM030364.1:38630775-38646324 GCA_017893485.1 Hemerocallis citrina
TACTTAGTTTGGCAAAACCCAAAGCACTTATGTATCCGATGTGGGACTAAACTAAACTAATACTGAATTACTTCTAATACTAACATAAGAATTTGGATGTAGTGGTTGGATGCAATCATTACATATAATTTTATTTTCTCACTTGCATTTGCAACGTCCAATTAAAACAAACCAAGCACCCCAATATTTGTTTATTGGGTGGTCTTTGAGGTTATAGTTTATTTTTGTTTTATTTTATTTTTTATTTTGATAATCCAAATTCATGGTCCTATTTTTGTTTGTTTTCAAAGTTTTAGTTTTTCGTATTTATTTCATTGATAATGCCAAAATGCACTTCAATGTAATCATCCATTGACTGCATATTAATTCAGATTATGATTATAAAGTCGCCGATCAATTTTAATTGAAAGTTATGTTGTACTTAACTTGTTTACCAACTTAAGTCCCTGATACACACTTTTTAACTATAATTGCTGAATACTTGCCTTCTGCTGCATAATTTCCTTTTAGATATGCTTGTAAAAGCAGTTTTTGTGTAGTTAATGGGAAACACTCAGTGATCCAAGATTAATAAAGAATAGAGTCCGAGAGATTTTATATGGGTTAGAATGATATAGTATCAGTGAAATAAATCAAATCTAAAAAATCAAACACTAAGCAATATCGGAAAATTATCTGCACACTTGAATATGACGTCTGAATGTGTCCAATGTAGTAAATGAAATTGACTTGGAAGACCAAATTCTGGACTAGTAATTGGCATGTGCTATCCATATTTATAATTTTTATCCATTGTTTAGAGTTAGTTTAAAGTTTACTTCCACAACAAATACTAAAATGAGTTCAAAGAATTAGGCACGGTATCAGGTAATGTGTTCATATGTTAGTTTTGTCCATTACACATTGATGGTTTTTTTGTCATTTCTACACATTAAAGGGTTCTATCGTATTTCATACTAGATTTGCCCGTGGGCACGTGTCTACGGCACGTCTTCGGAACGATACAACATATGAAAAGCCTTGTAAACAGTAAAACAACAATTATGTAGCTCAAGTTTGAATAGTATGACAATAATTAGTTGTAAATAAAAGTCCATGTTTCCATTAGTATATGTTGAAAAATAATTATAAATGAGGGTATAAAATCCAACTTCTTGCAACGTTGAGGCTGGAAAATGATGAAATTTAACTATTGAAGAGATATTTGCTATTTTCAATGTAACATGAACAATAAAAAAACATAAAAATCTGAAAATTTAAAAACCTGAAATCCGAAAATCTAAATTTCTAAGTAAATAGAGAGAGAATGAGAGAGAGAGATAGAGATAGAGAGAGAAATAATTAAATAATAAATGAGTTGTTTTTTTTTGGGGGGGGATTTGAATTTGAGTTTTGGGGTTTGAAATTTTGGGGGGGAAAATGTGTTTTTGTGAGGTTAGATTTAGGCCTTTGATTTTGAGGGGATTGAAGGAGAGCCACTTGATAGCTTTCTTTGTGTTTTATTATATAGATAATATTAATTTAATCAAACATTTTTTTAATTTAGAATAAAAGTTCTATTAAGTTTTAATTATGAACTTACTCGCAAAAAATGTCATCTTATGGACTGAATTACAACTTTTCGCTAATATAGCATTTTGTAATCATATTCAAGTTTCTCAATTCTCATAAAGTTTCATCCTGGGCAGAAGTGTATAAAATCTGAATATTCTTAAACCCTTGCTTTTATAATAGTATAGATTAATGTAAAGTATTATATTTCTTTAAAACACTTCATGGACAATTCGATTGACATTATCCTGACTAACTATGCAACAAGAACATGAGAAAATTGATCTTAACATTGCCAGTTCTTTATGATAAAAAAAAAAACATTGCCAGTTCTTGTACACTGAATATATAAACCAGAGATAAGCAAATGTTAACATTCTTAGTTCAAGAGTGAGTTTTCTGATGTCCCTTTCTTTGGATTTGATATTGAAGCACAAGCTCTCCTCCATATCCCTGATGTTTATTTCTCAATTTATCCATTAATTTGATTTGTTCATTAAAGCATAAGTAATTATTAACGTAGAAAAATGATGGGAATATCAAACATCTTAAAACTTGTCTTTAACTTCTTTCTCTTCCGTATTATTCATTTTATCTGCTTTTACCTTTCATTTTGTTTGATAGCATAACTTTATTAGAACTTCAGACATTGTATCAGTGGTTGTATAAATGTGATTTCCCTGTTTGATTAGGAAAATACTGTTCTCTTTTATTTCTAAATCTTTGGGACTAACCACATGAATCTTTTTTCAGTCTGTTCACTCTGTCAAGTGAACAGCTTATGATATCCTACTTATTTTTTAACTGCCTCAATCTGACTGCATTGATTGTCCTTTTGGAGTCTGCCTCAATCCAACTTATGATATCGTTCCTATCTCATAACATTCTAGCTTATTGTATAAAGCTTCTGTGGATTCTTTCAGAGTAATTCCTTTCAAGAAGTGCTCCCTGTCATCAGACAAAAGATTATTGACAGTTTCACTCCCGAAGCTCGTGATCTCTTTCAAAGAGAGTTTGACTTTTTTGACAAAGTCACATCTATTTCTGGTGTTCTATTTCCACTACCCAAAGAAGAGCGTCGGGAGGGTATTAAAAGGTATTTCTTGACAGATACAAGTCTATATCTGGTAGGAAGTATTCACTGATATGTATAGATCAGTGCCTATTTGGAGGCACTCATCAGTTGATCGCAATACATGTGATTGTTTGTATACAGGGAACTGGAAAAGATTAGCGTGGATGGTGATGATTTATATTTACCAACTGATCCAAATAAAGTCGTTCGAAGCATTATATTGGATAGTGGGGTTCCCCTTCAGTCTGCAGCAAAAGTTCCTATATTGATTTCATTTAATGTGGCTGATAAGAGAGGAGATATTAATGATATAAAACCACAAAGTCTCATTTTCAAGGTAAATTGTTCCTAGTTTTAACCTTTATTGTAAGATGCTTATCAAATGTGATTTACGGTCATCTTGTACATGTAAAGGACGACACTACTGGTATTCTTCAACTATCTTGAAATTGCTAAGGCCAGTTAAAAATCCAAAGGAAAAAAAAAACCCCATCTTGAAACAAGTACATATTGAGTACAATGGTCTGGATACTGTCGCAAGTTTCATTCTGTATAACTCTTTGTGCTAATTGCTGACATGGTAGACTCCTTTAATTGTGTGATTTCTTCCAATTTCGAATTGTTACTTTTCACCTATAAAGTTTCTCATGTTCTTTCTCTTTTCTTTTATTATACTTGTACACCAATCTGTTACATATTAATGCAAGCTTGGAGATATTAGAAAAGATTAGTGTAGAGAAATTTACGATTGAAGATAAATGAGGCCAAAAGTAATAGGCTGTGTACATCAATAAGAAACTCAGAAGAAGTGGACTAGCTCAATCTCATCTCCGTGTAATCAGAATTATAATCTACCCAGTGGTAGTTAGTATTTTGCTGTTCAATCTATTTTAATCTTTTTTTAGCTTGCATGTTTTTTATTATTATGAATATATATTCTCTCAATACGAAGCAGGATCTTTTGCCAGAAAAAAATAATATTTAAATACCTTGATACAGAACTTTACTAGTTTTCACTGCACCAGGTTGGAGATGATTGTAGGCAGGATGTTCTTGCGCTACAAGTGATTGCTCTACTTAGGGATATATTTGATGCAGTTGGAATAAATCTTTATTTATATCCATATGGGGTTTTACCGACTGGACCCGAGAGAGGCATAATCGAGGTAAATTGTTATTCATCTGTTTTCATGTATTACTAGTGTGATATATCAGCGAATTCCTTAGTTTTTTGTCAGAGGATATTGTAGTTACTTATATCCGCTGATTACTAGTTGATGGGGAAGTCGGCAAATTGTCTTGATACCGTTCAAGTTTTTGGGTTTTACTTAGTTGCGTCTAAACATTCACTTTCTAACGATTTTGTTTGTCATCACCTTACTACAGTTTGTTCGACATATTAAAATCAACATTTTCTAGTAAATTAAAGTACACTGTAAGATTAGAGAGATGATATTAATGAGAGATGGAGGAGTTACTTTTATAAATTGTTTAATGAGTCAAACAAAGATCCTAGGATAGGTTAAAGTGAAAAAGTGCATAATAGAAACCATAGAGATTGCCCGAACATTAGGCTTAGTGAAGTAAAAGATGCTTTGAGAAAGTGAGAAGTGGAAAGGTATTTTGACCCGATGGTATTTCTAGTGAAGTTTAAAAATATTTAAAAGACAATGGATTCAAATGGTTAGCTAGGCTTTCCAATAAAATTTAGATACTAGGAAAATGCCTACAGATTGGAGGAAGAGCATTCTGGTACCTATTTATAAGAATAAGGAGATTTCCAAATTATATGAACTACCACTGGATGCTACTTATGAGCTCTAAAATGAAACTTTGGAACAGAGTAATCGAGCAATGATTAAAGAGGAAAATGATAGTGTTGGAAAATCTGTTTAGTTTTACGTCGGCGAGGTCGACTATGGAAGGTATATATTGACTTAGACGACCGATGGAAAACTATATGGAGAAGAAAAAAATATCTTCATTAGTCTTTTCTTCATTTGGAAAAGGCTTATGACAGGGTTTCTAGGGTGATTTTATGGTCAGTTTTAGAAACAAAACAAGTGTAGTGGTTGCATTGACATTATTAAGAGCATCTGTAGTCGTTAAGACTCAAAATTTCCATATTTGGGGTTTAGAAATAGGAATTTTGAGTTGGGCGTGTAGTCGTTGAAACCCAAAATTTAGACGAACGGTGGATGATAACCAATATAATCAATATCTTGAATCTCAGCCATTCATTTTTATAAAAAATGAAGTCCAACACATACAGGATTAAAAAAAAATGTATGCTAGTTACACATAACAATTCCTATAGGTAGATTCCATCTCAACCCTTGATCAAACGATTTGGACCAATCTCAAACTTATTCATATGCATAATAATCCTATGCATACCTTTCCATAGGAAAAAAAATAAAAGTGGAAGAGAAAAGTTCAAGGACGGAAGAACATCTTCCGTCCGTTCCCCTTTCTTTTCTTTTCTTTTTTTTTTTAAATTTTGACTCGGACGAAATATCTTCTTTCGTCCGATCACCGTTTGAATTTTTTTTATTTTTAAATTTGGTCGGACGTCCGACACCCTTTTTTTATTTTTATTTTTTTTATCAAACGAAAAATCATCTTTCGTCCGTTCAAAAAAATTTAGAACGGACGACAGATGATCTTTCGATTCCTATATTTGGAGATTTCTCAAATCATTTCTCAAATATAGGGCAATACTGTTCCCCATTCTCAAAATTTTCAAATATAGGGAACGACTGCAGTGCTTTTTTCCCTAAAATTTTCAAATTTCCCAAATTTAGACAACGACTACTGTTGCTTAAAGGATATATATGATAAGGTAGTAATTTGTGTTAGGATGACTGAAAGAGAGATGGGGCCCTTTGTTATTACTATAGGTTTACAGCAAGGATCAATCTTAAGTCCTTATCTAGTCATATTCAAGATTAGGTTATGTGGTGCATGTTGTCTGAAGATGTTGAAGTTTTGATGGGTGAGAGTGAGTGATGTAAACTTAACCCTTAATCGAGAATTTTTAAGAATTTTAAAGGATTAAATTTACCAACACGTAATGCAGATTAACTTAGAAATTATAACTATTAATTGGTTTGATGGATTTTCAAGAATTGAATTAAGTTTAACAAGCTCAATTAACGATTCAGTTCTAACAATCAATAATTATATACCTACGTGTTCTTAGCAAGTGAAAGATGCAATAATAATTTGTACTCTAATAGGCAAGTAGAAATGATCACTCTCAATATTTGTGGACGACAGATAAATCAAATAATATAATAGAGATGATAAAGCAGTAACACAAATATTTGAGAAGTGGAAAGAGTTTACCGGATTCGAAGAACGTATTGTATGTGTTCTGCTTCTCACACAACGATCCATTCCTTTGCTCCAAACACCAAACAACGAATAATGGCCTAATCCAACAAGATCATATCAGACCTGTCTTTGTTGGTGTGTACTCAGGGACGAAGGCAGGGGCGTCGGGGTGATAGATGCTGAGGGCGATGGAGGTGGCGACGGGGCCGAGGAAGGGGGTGAAGGTGGCTGCGGTGGTTCGAGTGGTGGAGGCGACGGCAGAAACTCGGGGCGACAGTGGGTGGGTGAAGGTGCTGGCCATGGTAGAGACTGGGGGCGAGGAGTGCGGGGATGAGTCGGGGGTTGGGTTCGGTTGGACGGTGACGATGTTGAGGGGAGGCATCGACGGGGGTGGGGGGGGGCTTTCAAGCCGACAAAGGAAAAGGCGAAGAGGAAGGGTGTTGCTGTCGAAGGTTGAGGGTGGTGATTGTGGCGGCGTCGGCTGATCGGAGCTGCGATCGACGAGAGGCTAGCGGCATCGCGGTGGGTCAGGGAAGAAGAGAGGAGGAAGATGAAGAGGAGGGTAGGGTTTGGATTTGGGAATTAGGGTTTAGAATTTTAATTTGGGAATTTGGGTGTAGTTTTAGAGTTTATCACAAACCCTAAAATTTTATTAGGACTTCTTACAAACCCTAATAATTCTCTCAACTGTCTGATACAAAAAGAGGGATGAAGAGCAATAACTCATCACAATAATTTTTTTAATCAATAATAGCATCTCTTCTCATTATTCTTAAGGCCTATATATAGGCTCAAAACGAATCTAAAACAAATATCTCAAACAAATCTTTCAAATAAAGTATATATGGAAAAATCTCAAAATAAAATAAAACATATTTAATGTCCTCATCAGTGACTAGGAAAGGCATAGCTTGAAAATTACATAGATCTAGAGAATAGAATCTAAAGGGATTAGAATTAGTCAAACTAAAATGGAGTATATTTATTGTAAGTTCAACATATTTGGAGTAATGATGGTAAGTGTAGTTGCATTGAGGACCAAGAATTACCTAGGAGCAACCACTTTCTTTATTTAGGTTCATTCATTCACCAGGATGGGGACATTGAGAAAGATATTACACAGGGCTGGTTAAATTGGTGAAATGCATCAGGAATACTGTGTAGTCAGAGTACCTTTCAAATTGAAGGAAAATTTTTACAGGACAAGTAAATGATCAACCATACTTTATGGTTTAGAATGATGGGCGGTTAGGAAACATGTTCAAAAAAATGAGTGTAGCTGAAGGGAGGATGCGAAGGCGGTAATGATTGCATATGATATATAGTAAAGGTTTCCCTTAGAGCATTCACAGTCGTTTGCTATATTTGCCAATTTTCCATATTTTGAGAAACGAAGGTCTGCAGTCGTTTGCTATTTTGCCATATTTTGGCAAAATCGCTACAATCCCTTCTCATATTTGAGAAAAGAACTGGCGATTCTCGATTTATAGTTGTTCCTTCCCGTTGTTTTTTTTATAATGGGTTTCGTCTGACCTTTTTTTTAAAAAAAATGATCAGACGGTACATGTTGTACCGTCTTAACATCGAAAAATCGAAAAATCGAAAAATTGTCAAACATAACATGTTGTCCTGTCTGAAGCCTAAAATGGCTTGGACGGGACAACATGTCCCGTCCAACAATCTAGGAGCCCATTTTCCACTAATTTGCCTAATCTAACCCTAATTAATCAATAATTATCCTAATTAATTACCTACTTAATTATTTAATACTCTAAATATACTACTAATTACTAACTATCTTAATATAATGTAGAATCAAGATTTTTAAAAAAAAAATACGAGAGACGGGACATGTCCCGTCTCTTTCCCGTTTCAATTTTTTTTATTAACTCAACGTGCTAAACGATACAAGTTGTTTCGTCTTGTTATTTTTTGAGAATTTTTTAGCAAACGACCATTGCAGACATCACGCCTATTTTCTATTTCTATTTGTGCCATTTTCTCAAATATGAGAAACACCACTGTCGATGCTCTTAATGAATATATAATGCGCATGAACCGGTTGAGGTGGTCTGGACACATACAACAAACACCAATAACCGCTCCAGTTAGGAAAATTGATCGGATGGAAGTTAGGTGAGTATGAAGGAGTAGGGATAGACCCAAAGAACATCGGGTTGAACTATTGATGAGGATTTGAAAATTGTTAATTTGACGAAGTAGGTTGCCTTCAATAGTTGAGTGGAGAATGATTCATGTAGCGGATCCCCAAAATTTTGGGTTACAGACTTTGTTGTTGTAAGATTTGAGGGAATTTAGTTTAAGATTTTAGAGAAAACTGATTTCCCTAAGTTGTTGGACTGTTACACCAATAGAGTCCCTCAAGTATTGGACATTTCCATGAACTGTCTGATCTTGTATGGTCGTTACTGCTACTGCTGCTTCTTTTTTCTTAAACCTCCTATAGCAACTATCCTAGTTCATTCAGAGATTAGTATATCAATTTGAAGATGATCGATGCAGTTTTATCTCATGTGTCATTTAACTTTGTTAAGATTCCTGGACCCTGATGGAATCTGGAAACAGGAATTTGTTGTATGGAAGAATTTCCCACGTATTGGTTGGAGGCAAGAAGTTTATCATATAAAGCACAGTATGAAAGAATCGAGGTTCAATTTCCATGTTCGTTTAAAAATATAGAGCCAAATATGATGACCTAAATGGGCATCTTAAAATAAAGATCGACATTGTCCTGTGAGCCTTACCATATTGCCTATCACTCTCGCTAAGAGCATAAATTGATGTCCAGCGTGACCCAAGAGAATGAATTAGATTTCTATACGAGCATTGGTGAAGATATATGCAATCTCCAAGAAAACAAGGGTCAGAATGGATAAAATCTGGATAGAGGACTACAATTTCAGGGATGGCAACTAAAAACTTGAAATCATGAGTAGAGTAGAGAAGAGAAGAGCATCACTATTAAGCAACTCCTTTCTCTTATTTTCCCTTAAAGAATCTACTCCAATAACTTTCTAGAACTAAAGAACTGGAAGTTGATGTGTGGAAGGATTTGTCATATATTGTTAATAGGCAACAGACAATTTCCAGCTGTGTCCGAGTAAAAGGAGTAAATCGTGCATGAACGTGGACATATATACTTAAAGCTTTTGGATCGTTGCATCATAACTATGTTTCTTCACTAATCTTGTCATGCCTATTTCAGAAACTTACATTTAACCGTGTTTTTATATATATAGCTCTGAACCCATTTGAGGGGGAAAAATGAATTGAAGAGGTCCCACGGCCCACTTATTTGTTTTGAACTTGTGCACTATCTTTGCTTCTATTTCCATTAAAGAAGAATCGGGGAAATATTTATATGAGCTTTTATTATTCTGGCCAGTTGTGGTTTCCCTTTAAATTACTATACCTCCCTTGCTAAACTTCCATTTTGCTGATGAAAAACACCATTGCGGAGAAGGCTTTTGAATGATCAAAAAGTTATGTTGTAATCTAACTTCACAGTTGAGGTCTTCATGTCTCCTTACCCCTATAACTGCCTTTCAGGTTGTTCCTAATACACGTAGTAGAAGCCAAATGGGGGAAAACTACGATGGCGGTCTGTATGAGATATTTCAACAAGATTATGGGCCTGTAGGTTCCCCTGGATTTGAGGCTGCACGCGAGATGTTTATGGTCAGCAGTGCTGGTTATGCTGTTGCTAGCCTTCTTCTCCAACCAAAAGACCGGCACAATGGCAATCTTCTTTTTGACCAGTACATATTTTGCTTCTGAATTCTCTTTATTTTCTAAGTGGAGGTTTTTCCAGTGATTGAATAGTAATCATCATTTTTTGCAGCTTTGGAAGGCTTGTCCATATAGATTTTGGTTTTATATTGGAGACGTCACCTGGAGGCAATATGAAATTCGAGAGTGCGCATTTCAAGCTGAGTCATGAGATGACTCAGTTGCTTGACCCTTCTGGGTCAATGAAGAGTGAGACCTGGACCCAATTTGTCAGGCAAGTTCCTTTTCTTAGTATGATTTTGTCCAAATGGTTTGCAGTCTGATATTTGATTTTTGTATAGTAATTTACTCATGCTCCAACTAAACTCCACAAATGTTGTGAAGTACAAGATTGGAGACATCCATCTCTCTTCTAAATACGAGAAGTTTCCTGACAAAGTTTTGATTTTGTATAGTGACTTATTCTGTGTATTGTGGTTGCCAGTAGGATTTGATCGTGTGCTTAAATGTTTGTCTTTTCCACTCTCCTTGACTCAAATCTTTCCACTCCAAAAATAGGAGAAGAGCAGCGGACTTGAACAACACCGCTGGACCTCAACAATGAATAGTGGCATTTAATGGTTGTTGGAAATATGGATTTTAGTGGTAAACATGCTAGTTAAATTTCTCTGGAATAAAAAGGAATTATGTTGGCCAGATGTGATCTCTACCTTTTGGAGGAGTAAGATGTTACACACAAATAGTTGACTTGTGTTGGAGACCACCCTATTGCTTGCCCTCTCGCTGGTTAAGTACTATTGGTCAGTGTCATGTAAGAGCAATTATACATTAGTTGACTTCCTCTTGCACCCATTTGTCTTCAGGGTATATGATCTCTTTACACTTGACTGCTAGTGCTAGGGTAGGGTAATTTAAAGGTTTTGAAATACCCATTAAGGCAAGGGTGATGAATTGGTATGTACTTTAAGTCACTTGCCTGCTTAACTCTTGCCATGACTTCCCAATCATAAGTGTTGAGGGTTCGAGGTTCGGTTTCCACCTGTAGCAGGGTAAATTAACCCTGCACTCATTCCCCCACGCTCGACACACCCAGATGAGGGTGTCTACATAATTTTCTCCGTTTGTTACATTCTATTTAATTATTTATCTTGAATAGCTTTCTCTGTATTATAATTTTTTCATCTGCAGCTTGTGTGTGAAAGGATACCTAGCAGCCCGGCGGCATATGAGAGGGATCATCACAACGGTTAACTTGATGACGGACAGTGGCCTCCCATGCTTTAGCAGGGGGGACCCCATTGGAAATCTACGAAAGAGATTTCATCCTGAGCTGAACGAACGTGAGGCTGCGAACTTTATGATTCATACTTGCACGGATGCCTACAACAAGTGGACCACAGCTGGCTACGATTTGATACAGTACCTACAGCAGGGTATCGAAAAATAATCTGAGCGTTGGATATGTACCATTCTAAGTGTCTGGCCCTTTTTATCATGTTTTCCTTGTATTATTTTTGTGTGTATCATTAGTCATTTGGGTGCTTTGGTGTTTGGAGCTCTTCTGCTTTTTCAGGGATTTTTTTTTATTATTATTTTACAGAGGGAAATTAGGTTTTATGTTAGGAGGGAAAAAATTGGAGAGCGATAGTATTGTTCATATGTAAAAGAGAACATATTCACATTGGCTTCACTTATATTTTGTACCTATATGAACATCTATGTAACTATCAAAATTTTTGAACATATGTATAAGCATTGATGGTTCAATCACTATAATTTATATTTTTAGATTTATCTTAGCCTTTTTCTTTTCCCCTTGCATAATCTTGTTTGTAGATGAGTTTCCCATTTATGCATCAAGCAGCAGTTGAACACTGTTCTCGAGAGCAAATTATTTTTCTTGTTGCAATGTAGTGGCATTTTGAGAGTATGGTTGCTTAGTTGTTTAGAGTGATAGTCTGGTAGAGGATGCAGAAGACAGTAGGCGTTAAGGAAGTAGGTGGATCTCTTTATTTCACGTCACTGCGGATAAATTATACATGCAGAGTGTTAGCTGCGGGAATAATCCAGTAGCATGTGAGTGTAATGTATGTTTCGTGCCATTGATTCAAATCGACAGTGAAAAACCTACTGATGAAATGGGGTCTATTTCCTCTTGTATATGGCATTTCTGTTGAACGAAAGTTTTTGGGTGCCGGTTTGCGAAGGCTTGTGAAAATTGCGAGTTCAAGTAAGTTTGACATGGTTGGGTAAAGATCTACTCGTTGATATGCATCAATGCAATGTTGAGTTGGGAGAATGAGAGGATGTTGGAACATCAGCAAACATTGAAAATGAATTTGTCCTAATATCAAGCGCATCAATCTGACATAGAGAACTTATCTAGAATAAATGACAAAAGGAATTGAAAAAGGAAGAAGATGGTGGTAAGAGTATAGCATAACAAGTTTTACATGCCATAGAACTGAACATATTTTTTGGGGTTTATAAGGATTTCGAAGGTTTCATTGTTCCCTGAACATATATTATCATTATGCAAAGTTGCTTATAATTAACATAACATAGAGATAAAATGCACGTGCAATTCGTGCTTCTCCAATTTTTTTAGCAGTCTAGTTCAAATAACTAGGTGAGTGATGTGTGAATAAGTCGCAAGCCATCTATCAAACTATCTACCTATCTATCACATCGATTTATTATTCCAACCTTCGTGCTCATACCTTTAACCAGGACTACAGAGAGATGGAATATGTCACATCAGAAACACTTCCAATTCTCGTGCTTACTATATGATACAGTTTTTCCTTCTCTCTTTCAATTAGCGTCCAACCCTTCCTCCTTAGTGGAAGATTATGTTGTGATTTTTAATAACCAAAAGTTTTGGTCAATTCAGTTCGTTCGGGTTCTGTCGTCGCAGCTTTTGCTGCAGCTCCAAAACCTGTTCGATGAGATTAACCATTACCCATGGTTTCCTTCTGATAAGTTCAAATGGAGGTGGACCTCCTCGGGTAATTTCTCGGTTAAGTCTTTCTACAATTTCCTTAACTTCGGTGGGATTACCTCTTCATTGGCTAAGCCTCTTTGGAGTAGTTGTGCTCCTCTCAAATCCAAAATCTTAGCCTAGCTAGCGCTTAATAACAAGCTCCTTACCGTAGATGTTCTTAATAAGAGGAACCTTGCTTTAGGTCAATTTTGTGCATTTTGCTCCATTCATCACGAGGACGCCGAGCATCTGTTTCTGAAGTGCCCCTTTATCCGCCCATTATGGAGTATCATCGTTAGGGCTTGGCAAGCGCCGTCTATCCCCACCGATTTCTCGTCCTGTTGGCAACATCATCATCTCAGGAAAGATTTTCGCAAATCTTGGATTCTTTCCATGATTGCGATCATTTGGGTTATTTGGGCGGTCCGAAACAAGCGTATTTTTTCTAACTTTGTCTTGCCGATTGAGGGCATTATTGAGGACTTTCTCTTCTTTTCTAAATTTTGGACTGCCACTTTATCTACTTTTCACTTACATCGCCTGGATGAGGCGATCACTTTTCTAAATTCATCCACCTACTAGTTTTTTTACTGCTTTTTATTTTCTGATGTTCTACTCTTTGGTCTCCCGTTTGCAGCTCTGATGTGCGGCTATGACCCTTTGCTTTCGTCTCTCTGGGTATTTTGGTTGGCCGGTTTTTTGGTTGTGATTGTTAGCAGTGGTATCCTGCAGCTCCTCGGTTTTTGATCACCCTCAGTCTCTCTGTGTTGCTTAACTTTCCATTTGGTGGTTATTTTTTGGCTGCTCTTTTTTGGATCTGGGGTGCGGCTGTTGGCTTTGCTCGGTGGAGGCCTATGGTCTCTTCTCGGTTTCCATAGTACTGTATGTTATTCCCAGGCTTGGCTGCCTTGGGCGTTTGTAGCTCTGTTTTCTTTTTTCTGGACTTGTTCTCGGTTCCTTGTGCGTGTGTTGGTGGGGAGCTCCTTAGGGACACGATGTTTGTTATGGTGTACATTTTGTCCTTTCGGGGATGTCCCAACTGCTTTTACTGGGTCGGGTTTCTTTCGATTGCACTGAGTATTGCCTCTATTTACTGTAGTTTGTCCTTTTTTCTGTGTTATTTTTGTGCGCATTCTATCACCCAGGTTGTTTCTGGGTTGTTGTGGTGGATTATATCGCTTCTTATGTTTCATGGTTGCCTACTTGGTTTATTTTTCATTGCCTTTTCTTTCCCTAATTCATGACAGATCGGTAGCTTGTCATTTTTGTGACTTTTTCTAAACCGTTCTGGGTTAGTTTGTTATCCCGGTTGGTAACGGGATGCTCTTTCTCTTGCTGATCCTTTTCATTTCCCGTTTGTTCTCTTTTATTCTTCGCGGCTGCTTATTCTTCTGTTGTGGTGCGGGTTGGTTTTTACGGTGAGGTTTTGTTGCATTACCGGGGGTGTGGCTCTTCTGTTTTTAGCTGGGGTTTTTTTCGCCGTTTTGGACTTTTGCCTCACCTGCTCTCCGCTCTAGTTGGCGTCGTTCAGCTAGTCGATCGCTTCGCTACGGTGCTTGGTCGCTCCAGCGCGCGGGTTTGCGATTGTGTGTTTGCGGTGTCCTTCGGTCGGGGGCGGCGGTGATGGCTTTTGTGTTTGGTGCGCTGCTCTTGCTTGCGAGCGGCTGTTTGGGGTGGGGAGTTTTTGTTCGCTGGTTTCAGGCTATTTTCTGCAATGCGCTTCATTGCTTTGTAAATATTTTTTATGTTTGTTTTTTATCGTCCTTTCAATTTTACTCCGTGTAAAATTTGATGTTCGTATGTTACTCTCTGTTTTATTATATATGATTGGCTGGAGTTGTTGACTCTATCCGCTTTATCAAAAAAAAAATTATATGATACAGTTACAAATGGGGATGTCTTCATGGGCCGAAGCACAAGCAATCCAACCAGCGAAACCAGCTACAATATCAACGCAAGGCCGACCCGAATGAAGAAGCCGCCCAGCTATCTATCTCATCGACTACCAGACGCACGCTCTGACAGGCTCGCTCTGGGGGGGGGGGATGAAGTTGGTTACCGCAAGACATTCGTGGCAAAGAAGTATTGGGCGATCAGAATGTAGCAACATGAATGCACTATAAAAGGCAATGTAATAGCCATAGGAATGGGTAATGAAGTGGATGAAATCTTTCTTCGATCTCCTGTAATTTCCCTTCTTTTATCTGCAATATAAACTCGTTCTTCCTTCAATATGTTGTTCTTGTGTTCTTGATCTTTGGTTGTATCAATTGGTGCTTTCATTCTCGAAGCTTAACATGGCCGCTGCTAGATTCTAACAACAAACGGATGAGTCGATTGCAGCCCTCAAAGAATCATCCAAGAGGCAGTATGAACAGTTGTTGGGTATCACATCAATGCTGAAGGAACAACAGACGATGCTCTCCTCTTTCATCACCAGATTCACCATTTTGGAAGGCAAACTAGATACACAAAGCAATCATACAGAGCAATCAGTCCTGCTCTCCTCTTTCATCACCAGATTCACCATTTTGGAAGGCAAACTGGATACACAAAGCAATCAATCCAGCAACCGATTATCATCCCATCTCATGTATTACCATCAAACCCTCATAGTCATTCAGAGATTAAAAAAAACCCAGGTTGCAATTTCCCAGATTTGATGGCACCGATCCAAATGGTTGGTTGTTTAATCAGTTCTTTGATTACCATTGTACTCCCAATCCAGAGAAACTTACCATTGCATCATTCCACATGGATGAGATTGCTTTAGCTTGGTTCCAGAACTAATTTGAAAATAAACAATTTCCTACATGGGAAGCATTTAAAAATGAACTGGACGGTAAGTTTGGGG